>JBCJKH010060487.1:0-27864 GCA_039877255.1 Loriculus beryllinus | reverse complement strand
AAGGCCAGGTTGGACAGAGCCTTGGGTGCCATGGTTTAGTGTGAGGTGTCCCTGCTTATGGCAGGGGGGTTGGAACTTGATGATCTTAAGGTCCTTTCCAACCCGAACTGTTCTATGATTCTATGATATTGCTTCTTGAAGAGATTCTTGGCTATTTTTCATACATCTCTTAATCTCATGTTGCCTTAGCAACAGCCAGACTGTGAATGCAGAGAGGATCTGAAATCAAACCACACCTGCACTTTAGTTTCCACAGAACTCATAGAGGTACACAAGAAACACCTTTCCTTGTTTGGTAATTGACAGAGATCTAGAGCCTCACAAATGACTTAAACAAGTCAAGAAAGTGGCATATTTTAGATAGGATGTATGTCTCAGTGGCTGTAGCTTATACACATGTAAATTGGTGAGTTCGGGTTGCAAAGACTTTGGAGGCAAGAGTTGCTTTGTGTCAATATTGCACAGAACTGTGTGAGGTCTGAGCATTATCAAAAAACGGGGGGCAAAGTCTAATTGCTGTACTTTTTAGTAACAACAAATGACTGTTTTCCCTGACAGTTAATTACGTTAGCTTAGGAAGAAGAAAGTTTAGCTTGGCTGTAGAGCACAATCCCCCTCTGAGCTCCGTGTCCCACACTGAAGTGTCTTTGACAAATCAAGAGTTTCCAACACCACGGCATTCTCCCTTGCTGGCTCTAGGACTGGCCATTCACCACTCCGGGCTTTCTTACAAGCCAAATTCTTGTGCTATGATAAAGTGGTAGGTCTGGAACAAGCTCCCAGGCTTTAACAACAACAAGAACTGGACTTTGAATGTGGCCTGCCTTCAGAGGTTGAAAACACACATACGTGGTTTAGCGTGTATTTCATTGATGCCTTTGCCAAGTAATTTTGGTTTCTCCCTCATATCATTCCAAGCATGGTGCTGGGTGTTGCAGGTTGAGGGAGAGCACAGTACAGCACAAGAATTAAAATACAGTTTTAGTTTTCTCTCAAAGGCTGGTTCACCTAACTAGGTAATGAAAAACTATGGAATTCCTACCTCCATGCCAAATGGCATGCCTTGGCAGTCAGTATGGTTTTAAGCCAAACTTGATGAGATCTGATTGTGGAAAGAATTACTCTGGGGAGATATTTAACCTTGAAAAGAAACTTAGGACAAGCAGGATGTTCCCATAAGCAGGAAGGAATAGGGGAACTACGCAAAGCATTATGCCTTTGGTCACGAGCCATCCAAATGCTGCAGGACCAAATCGGCAGAACAAAAACCAAACAGCTGTAATGTGTGATGCTCCATACCTACAAGGCAACAGAAGCACAAGGGAAGAAATGCTGCTATTTAAATTTCACTGGGCATCAAAGTTAGATAAGTCAGAAAAGCCGTGTGTTATGTTATTCCCTTATGCAAAGCAAAATTTAGGATTAATCAGCTCCAAAGTAAAAACACTGTGTGTCTGCACCAAACAAACAGATATCTGAAGTTTTATTTGTCATGTCTGTGAGGATGAGGTAGGACCAATACTGCTTTAGGGAGCTGGGGAGCAGCTCTTTTGAAATAGGCTTGTTGGCCTTTCTGGTCATGGTCTCTGGGACTTTAAGCGTTTGTGTATGTAGTCCCTCTGCTTTTCATTTTCTCTTCCAAATGTCATTATTGTCCCCTTTCAGTAAGAAGTAAATGTGACAGTGAAAAGCACCCTAAAATTACTTGCAAGCTTTATACAAACTATAACAGGTTCGTGTGTTGCATAGTCAGGTTAGCTAGACTTAACTGACCACGTGAGCATGTTTTATTTGTATGCTCTTCATCATCACAGAGCTCTTGCAAGAGAAGTTTGCAAGCAGAGGTCTATTTTTAGAGCTCATCTGCCACTTGAACTTCCTCTTTCCACCATATATTGCCCAGCGATGGTCAAAAAGTCAATGGATATAGCCCCTGCTGTGAAACCAGGTGTGTTTCACTCCCTCCTTGGCTCTACCCCTGAAGAAAAAAAAACAACCCAGCCTTGAGAAAGAATCATGCATGTTTGCTTGTGTAGGTAGTACTAAGGGAAATAAGTCCCTCTTAGAGCATGTGCATGGCTACCAGTACTGACCCATGAGCAGTAGGCAAGCTGCCTTCACGATTCCGTGATTCCCAAGGCTGTGAATTTACAACACAACGAGGTCCATTTTTAAGAGGGATTAGGTGGCAACTGTTCTTTGGTCTGTGTCATGGCTAGTCATGTAATTATCACTCTTAGAGCACTGTAGCTGATAAAGGGTTGTGTACTTTGCTACGTTGGCAGGAGCTGTGCAGGAAATACTGCATACACATGGTAAAAAGGCAGCATCCTGCCAGCTTCCACTTGCAAAATGAGCTGCCTGAAAATGAAACACAAGGATGTTGTAGGTGCAACCTCATCTTCCCACAGAGGTTTCTAGTGCACTGGTACAGGAAGCTGGAACTGCTTTCTAATGATTCACTGTTCCTGCATGTTGGCATGGCTGCCAAGGTGTTAGTTTTCTGAATATTGGATTTGTTTGTTAAGAAACACAAATGGACAGAGGGAAAAAGCAGGAAAGGTAAACAGCTCTCAATTTCTCTGACACATTTGTGTTGACAAGAGATAATGCCAGTCCACCTTATTCTCTTCATTCTTGGTCAGCCTGTAGCACATTATCATACTCAAGACTTCTGCTCTCAGCTGGTTACATCAGGTCTTCTTGCCTGCACTCCTGCATTAAATATCACAGCAGGATATCAGATTGCTGCAACATATTTACACACTACCCAGTGCCAGTGCTGCCATCTGAAAGTAGCAGTACAGTTTCATCAACCCCTAAAAAAGTGTTCTACTAGCAGTTCCACGAAAAGCAGAAGTCAAACATCAGTGTGAAGAGCAATGTGAAAACTAAGCTATTGCTAAGCAAAGCTCCAAACATCTTTGATGTGCTTTCTCTTTAGGGCAATTGTGATGCAGTCTGGATGCAGTGACATGTAAAACATAAGCAAAAGCCTCCAGAAAGGTCAAGGTATGTCCGAGTCTCTAAATGCTGTGTTGAACATTCACAGCTGGGGTGGGAGAACATCTTCTGGGAGATTTACCAATTGCTCTGAGTAAGCTGTGGGTGCCTCCTGAAACAGCAGATAATGGTTTTGTTGTGCTAACAGAAAAATGTGTGTTATATAATGCAAAACATATGATGAAGCAAACACTTTGCTCCGAGGATGTAATAGGCTGTGTCACCTAGATACACTTCACCAGGGCAACCATGAACATGTTCAGCTAAAACCACATCAGAAGATCCTGGCATATCTTGTGGAGAGGAAAGCTCCTGTTTGTCCTCACTGCAGAGGCAGCAGGAGAGAAAAATGCACAGGCTGACAAAATAATGGTGTTAGAGCTGGACTCCTCAGACACTGTATCAATGAGGTCTGTAAGAGCACATGTGATGATGTATTTATATAGGTCTAGTACACAATGCTTAATTAGTGAGTAATGAATGTGTAATTATGCAGTATTGCTCATCATGAATCTGACACAGGTCTTCTACCTTTTGCTTGGAAACCATGTGAAAATCAGCAGGATGAGATAGGCAACAAAGATAGCAACTAAGTTCTTTGTATAGTATGGTATAGCTTTGATGCAGCTCTAATTGAGAAGGTTAATGGAATGAAAAGAAATCCTACATCTATTCAGCAATACTGTTGATGTTGGGAAAGAGGTATTTCATTTCAAAGCCGTTTCTGGTTTCGATCGTTCCATAAGCCATACCATGCCTTTGTAAGACAGTCTGGAACATGACCTTCTCTACTACTTAGTTTTGATTGTAACTTTAATACTTATCTTATTATGAAAATTATTCAGTATTTCATTTTTTTCCTGTTGTCATAATCAGAATGTCCTTACACCCATTCCCTGGAAGGCTTCCAGTTTGAAGCCAGCACCAAGGGTAGAAAAGAGTAAAGTGACCCAGTCGTGATGGTTCCAGCCTGAGATACACCAGCTTCATACAGTGCCACAGGCTTGTTTGGTCGAGGGTAAGTCATCCCTGCTCTTCACAAGTGTGGCTACAGCATCTTCTAATCCACCAGTGTGTCAGTAAGAATAATAGTGAATCTGAGGCTTTAGAAGGATTGAAATGTGTTTTATGATTTAGACTGCCTGATCCTTGGATCCCACTCAAACTGTAATACAGCTCCTGGGTTTTCTTCTGCCCCAAATGTAAACCTTTTTTTATTGAAATCAGACTGCTTCTTGCCTATCCAATGAAAGTAGAACTGAGCTAATAACCTTTAATTAACAAAACCTGGGTTTAAATTAATCAATAGCATATGAAGAACCCTGAAATACTAATTTAGTTTCTAAGACTAAAAAAATTCCAGCTTAAAATAAGCCAAGAACTGGCACATTTTGTAACACAGCAAATTTTTGTTGCTAGTATTTCTTTCAAGGTATGGGTGTGTAAAGAGTTTGTATTATTAGTGAAACACAGAAGCATGTATTTTAGCTGCCTCTTCAGTGTAGTTGGTATTGCCAAGCTAAAAATGCAGTTACAGAGTGCGACTTACAACGATTGGCAAGTTGTGCCAAAAAAAAAAGTAACACTCATAAATTAGGTCATATATTTCACATTGTCCAACTGTTTCATCTACAAAGTTGTACTATTATATAGGACACCAGCAAAGTTTACTGAGCTGGTATTTAAGTATAAAGAATAACCAAGGGTATATTGCACAGACGGTTCCTCAAAACAAGTTTCCAAAAACAATAAGCACAGGAAAACAAGTTCGTATCAGATAATTAAAAACAAAACTATGAGAATTTAAAGTCAACTTGAGAAATTTACTGTAATAGAACAACAGAAAAAGTTATCCTTTTTTTCCAGGAAAGCTTTCCATGCTAAGTTACCTTCATGTACAAGAACTGTATGAATGCTAAAGCTTTGATACAATAAATGCAAATATAAATGATGTACCAAAGTTTTACATTTTATGAGTAAGGCTGTTTTAGGAAGAAATCCTTAATGAAAAACGAAAGGCAACTGCTGGTGAAGGTGAGCTGCAATCAGTGTCCCAACACTTTCAGAGTTGGGACACAACATTTTTAGAGCAACTTTTCCTTTTCGAGCACCGTTGCTCTCTCCCTGCCCCCCTCTTCTTTGAAATTATCTGCAAGAAAATTCTTCTGAAAATAAACCCAACTTTTCTTCCCAGCCTGCATCTGGTTCTTTCTCCCTCCAGATCTGTGCAGTTCTTTGTCCAGAACATGCCTTAGCTTTCCGCAGGGTGCAACGCTGCTGGGGTTTTCCTTAAGCCAACGCACCTCCTAAAATTCATATTTCTGATTTTTTTCTTTTCATCCTTTTTAACGTGGTTCGGTTTCGATCCTGCCTCATCTCTGTTGAACTTCGTGTGATCAGGAATAACTTCTGCCGCATCTTCCCGTCACCTTCCTCCATTATTCTAGCAGTGAATAAACTGTCTCACTCACAGGTAAATGGCAAAACTATTTTGAAAAATCAACCCAGAAGCTAAATCATTCTCCATGATTGTCATGTCACTTCCGTGGTTAGCATGGCAAACTGAGGCTTCCACAAAATGTGGGCTAGCAGCAAATGTTCCCATTGCTTAAAAACAGAGGAGCACCCTTATAGTGAGCTGGTTTTTGTTTTCTTCCCCTTTAGTTCTCTCAAATGGAAAGCACAAACTGTGTTAATTGATTGCTCTGCGGGTAATTTTAATGTATACCTTGCTTGCTAATATCAAACCAAATGCTGGGATTTGTTTTCTGTCCAATAATCCTCATTTTCTCTGAAATGGGAACTATTGATCCCCTATGTTTCACTTTAATCGAGACTCTTTATTGCTGAGCAAGGATTCTGAAATGTGTCTGTCAGATGATTCTTTCTAAATTAGAGTTTCTTTGCTTGGTTTCTTTCCAAATGCTAGTCAGAACAGAATTGTTCTTCAAACTGAAAACAAAAGCCCCAAATGATTCTTCTCTGTTTCATTAGTTCTCAAAAGTCTCATTCTTGAGTTTAAGACAAATGCAGACAGTCTGTATACAACACATCCTTAAGTGCTTAACAAGTCAAGTGAAGAGCCTTTAAAGAAAATTCAAAGCACAAACCCAAGCATCACAAAGGCTACATACAGCTGCTTGGATGATCCACCAGAAAGCTTATTCCAAAGAAAGGCATTGACATGGACACAAGTGTTTGGAGTAAAACAGAAGTCAGCTGTCTATGCACATGATTATGTCCCAAAATTATCTCAAGTGCTTTTGATGACTAGCTACAGTATTAAATGTTCCAAACTTTCACCAATTCACCCCATATTGTTATGCCTACTTTAGTGGAGAAGAGGCTGTTTATATCAGCTGTAATTCCAAGTGAGAACTCTGAGCTCACACAGACCAGTGTCTGTGCATGAAGACACCAACCCATTTCTGAGAAAACTAGCCTGGAGATTGAGAATAGTTTATATCCTTAGTAATACTCAGGGCAGGATTAACTAGCAAGGTGGAACACAGTTGAGTTGATATAGTAATACTGGTACTGTTACCTCAGTAAATCCTCTTCCCGTTATATTAATTATTTACTGAAGCCGTTAATACTAAAACTGTGAAAGCTGAAATGATCTGTTAATTTTCATTTTCATCTTTAGCTAAGGCTTTTGTAGTAGATAATCCAACATGGAGTATATGGCGGGTCTATGAATTTTGTTGCCAAATTTATCTGTAAATGAACTTTGCAGCTCTGAAAACACAAAGTTCTTCACAGTCATTTGCCAAAAAGCAATTACAAACTGTTTTGAGGCTGGTACTTGTGTGCAGTCTCCTTTTACGTTATTGTTAGCTTTAAAGGAAATTAATCACAGGGTGAACCAGAGCTCTCATCCCAAAGACTAGCCAGAATGCTGTAACATGTTTGTACTAGTCAGCAAATGGATGCATATGTTCAGTTGAAATAATGCAGGTGGCCGGACTGTACCCTGAGTCACCCTGATTCCCAAGGCTTCCTTCAGCCCTGGGCAGCTGCAAGTTGCTCCCACACTGAAACAGGAATTAGTTCAGGGACTGTGCCTTAATTAAATAGTCTGTCCAAAGGGCATTTGTATCTGTGAAGCATCAGTCCTGCAGAGGATCAAGTCCTCAGTGTAAGCAAGTCTATTAAGGCATGACACTCTGCAACATTGCACTCATCTATCTATGTATTTCATCTCCAAATTATTTCTACTGTCAGTGGAATTTAGGTCAGTCCTATAAACCTCTCTGGGACATGTGAAGGCTGAATGATAGCTAACATTGTATTCCGCACCTAAAATCTTGTTGGAAAGACCACAGATACCTACCCTCATACTGGCTGTAAGAAGAATTATTTCATCATTGGAGCACAAGTAAATGTCATCAGCAAAACTTAACAGAGCTCATTTTGCTGTCCAGTGACAAATACCACTTAAAATATGACTGACATCATTACATGGAAAAACACATTTTTTTCATGGAAAAGAAACAAAAGTCTCTTGTATCATATAAACAATGGAATAATTAAAGTGATAAGGCAGTGTTATAATCCAAAATATAAATGTCTGCCCTTTCCTATTGAGCAGTTTTAAGAAACTAGTAGAAGCTAATGTACTGTCCTGCCTTGTTTTTCCTTGTGCTGCCTGACTTGCCCTACAGCAGGGCTGGTGCAGCTGTGGTTGACCCTCGGTATGAAATTTGGCCATGGCATGGCAGGGGCAGGTTTCAGACTCACTCTCTAGTCAACGCATTGTGATGTGAACTTGTAAATATCATCACAAGTTTCATTCTATCCAAAAGCCAAAGCAAGCTAACGCATGAGGGTTATACATGCTATGGAAGGTAAGGGCTTTTTAAAAACAACTCAGCATTAGTATGGAACAGTCTGTGATACAGCACTGGGACCTGAATGCTATTTTAACAGTCCAGCTCATCACACCCCAGCAGCACAGAGAGCATTGCTCTGTTCAGAAAACCCCATGTGCAGCTTTCTGCATGGCATGCTAGTGAGCAGCTTTTCATTTTAGAGCATAGAACTCTTTATTCACCATCCCCTGTTTGGCAAATCTAAAACTTGTGGCTGCATAAAAGCACAGTGTATGACAGGGACAAGGCCCTGGCACTTTCACCTTGGTATAACATGAAGCAAAGCTGCCCTTGTGTTGCCTTCAGCCAGGCATGCTAGACTCTCACTGTAATAGCACGAATTACTTCGTTCAATCTGTGGAAACAGATTAAAGGCTCTCAAGTGGTTTAAAGGAAAATGCTGCAGTGATTTACAGATTGACTTTTGTGTCTATAAAGAAGTGGGAAATAGGGGACTGTAAGGAAGACACAAGCCCTGAGAACTTGGAGGTTGCAGAAGTTCTCAGCAAGGTGTCATCTTTGTGCATCCTGCATATGTTTTAGCATCACCGAGATGTGGCAGTAAAACAAACTTTGCAAGAAATAGATGAAATTCTGATCTTGGATTTATTTATTTATTTTTGTCTGGCACAGGCTAACTCTGGAGAAAATGAAATGTTTTGAAAGCCTTGTTTTCATGTTTTCTAACCAGTTGTATGGCTGAATTCATAATGCAGATATAGGTTTGGCAAAAAATTCTCATTGGGTGGAATACTAGAAGTCTGGCTTGTGGCTCTGAAAGCAAGGATCCTTTGGCAGTACTTGTTTTCACATCCAAATGATTACAGATTTTTGTCTTTTTCCTCTTGTAGCCTTTGTACCCATTGCTAATACTGCCTTCGGTGTTCTTTTTGCCAGATGAAACAATTTCTTAACAAGAAAAGACTACCTTGTCTTCACTGCTTTGTTCTTTCATACTTTTTTTCAGTAGTAATAGCAAGGGGAATCATGAATACTTTGTACTTCCAGAAGGGTTTTATAAATGAGAAGCTTGAAGTCTTTATCCTTGACACTTCTGCTCTCTCACCTGAGGCCTTTCTATTTGGTCCAATAGTGGTATCATAGACATATGGTATCATAGACATACCAAATGGATATCACATTTGGTATCCAATGGATATCCCATCTCACACATCAGGGATATGAAGAACCCTCCAGAGTGAGGGGCAGCTTTCTGTCCCAACAAACAAGTCTTGCTTAGGCATTCCAACCAGATGTGGTTCAGATCTATCCAGGCAAAGAGTTAACCAGTTCTTGCTCTAGGGAAATCATTGAGAACTTAGAAAATGTAGCAATTAGCAATACAACAGCAAAACACATCTTGTGGGGACGATGAGAAGGAAGACTGTATTTTTCAAAGGCTGTTGGTACTTTTTATTACACCAGAAGAGGAAAGGTTGTGAATTACTGCTCGCTCCCCCTTAGTGCCCACTGCCTGTGCACAGCAGCACCAGTTAGGACAGGAGCACCTGCAGACACATGAATTGATTAGACACCAGATGTGAGAAAGCAAATGGTGAAATAACAGCCGAAAGGTGAAAACCAAGCAAAGTGGGTTTGTTTTGTTTTCTTTTTTTTTTTTTTACTTTTAATGAGGCCGGTTGTTAATACTGGGGCTTCATTAGCAACTTAGAAACGGCTTTAAAGCCATCTCAAAGGCAGTGACTCTGCCTTTGCTCTTGGTGGGCACCTTCAGGGATGTGTTACTGCAGGACCAGATACCTGCAAGTCTGCTGCAGTGGTGACATCTAGAGGACTCCAGCTCTCTGCGGCGGCCACAGCTCTGCACTGTTGGAAGGACGGGCTTTCTGCTACCGGCTCAACCAATTTCACACTGATGTAGCAGAGGAAAACGTTCAAAACCACTCCATGTGCACATGTAACTGTCTTCCAAGCAAACACTGTGCTTTCCTCACTGTGCAGCCCCCACTGTAGTTTCAGATTTCATTAACTAATGATGTAAATGTACTGCTGCAAGTGAAGAATAGAAGAGAAAATCTGTTACTTCACTGCTGTGATTGATTGTCTTATCAGACCTGTGTCTGGAGAAACTCCCTGACACTGCTCCCAGAGCTGGATGAAGTGACAGTGTGATGCAGGGCAGATGCAGCTGTTGTGCTCTGGGGAGTATTTCCACTGCTCCCCTCCCAGTCACCAATGGTATCTTGCCCTGGAAGCACTGCACAGATAATCAGAATTATGGCTACAGCTGCAGCTATGGTGAACCGATGCCTCTGTGTACTGCAGTCCTAATGAGAGGCAATGTGACTATGTGAAGAGGTGTAATGGGAGCTTAAACTCCTCTGCAGGGCTGCTGCTTCCCATCTCTTTGAGGCATGCTGCTGCAGTACCTCCCTGAGAGCCCTGGGTTCACTCAGCCTCCTTGGTCCTGGCAGCTCCAACTCTTTACCTTGGCTCTTTAGAGTCTTGGCACAGAAGTGTTCAGTAGCAGAGCTGCCAGGCTGCTCTGGGGCTTGCTGGCCTTTTCCACCTCCCCTGTCCTGTGCAGCCAGCAATGCTTTCATGTTTGGTGCTTTTTTTATCAAGAGAGTAGATCCCCTGTTTCTCTGCCATGTTCTCCTTTAAAGCTGCATGAGACCAACAAAGTCTAGCAGGCAGTCAGCCTGGCCCAATGCTTCTAAGGGAAATATTAAACTGCATCACTCGGAGAAATGATGAAATCTTTACTGGTAGAATTTAACAACCTACTTACACTGAAGCCAAACAGGAGAGATTTATAAAGCTGTAAAATAAGTTAATTCTGTTTTAAATTATTTCAAAACATGAACAGCACAAACCATCTTTAAAATTGAAGGTCAGATTTGAGTTTTAAGAATTAGATTATACTTTGTAAGGTCAAAATGAAATGTTGTTGACTCAAGCTTTTAACAAAGATTTGTGAGGAATAGCATAGAATCATAGAATAGTTTGGGTTGGAAGAGACCTTCAAAGGTCACCTAGTCCAACCTCCTGCAATGAGCAGAGACATCTCCAACTAGCATGGAAAAGGATTTCTGGAACTGTTTCCATTGAAAAAGGAAACTGGTGGTAGTCCCCATCTCTCTCAAGTCTGCCCCTCCCCTGCACTGTCCTAAAAGTCCTTTTCTGTGTAACTTCCTCCCATGCTCGCATTTGTTCTATTTGTTTGCTCTGTCTCTCACTCACATATCTGTGCTCAAATCATCTGGGCACTGTGTTTGCAGAGTGTTCCTCAGAAAACCCTTCAGACTGCACAGTCAGACTTGGGACTTGCCATGATTTTGGCATTCGTCACTTAAAAAACAAGAGCCCAATAAAGGCTTCATCAATAAACCTGACAGAGAAGTGTTACAGCACTGTCACCCACGTCAGTTAAGTCTGTGTTAATTGTCTGAATAAGAGCACTGACATACAAGTACAGTATTTGCAGGACACAGCTTTTAACCAAAGCAGGAGGTTGGCTAAACTCCAGGACATCCAGTTGTTCTTTGCTTTTTACACTGAACATAGAGTTCTATTATCAGAATGGTACATTTGAGTAAGGCTTTGCTGTTGAAGTAAAACTCTTCGCTCATTTACTTGGGTTTTTTCCCAAAAGGTTGTGTGATCTTTTCAGACACTGATTCAGAAATTAGTGTTCATGTCCTACTGGTTTAGTCACATGGGCTGAACAACACGCTTGCAGCACAGCACACAACTTCTCTAAGTCAGCTTGAGCTTTCTCCTTCAGAAAGGCAGCTCATGTTTTTGTGAGAGCCGCCGAAATGGAGGGACAGTTGCTGGGAATTGCACGTGTCATATGGAACACAGTACATAGCCAAGTGTATAAGAGGCACTGAGCTTCTAAACTTACTTGACCCTGTCCACTGTACAGTGGCATCTGTGAATTACTTATCAGTGCTGGATGCAAGCCAGTGTTATTGCAGGATTGCTTGCCTGGTTATTTACTTCGGCCCTCGAGCGCTATCTCAGCCCATGAAACCAATAGTTTGTTTTTTCCTGCCTCGGTTGATAAGAGCCAACAGATGTCAGTGTAGCCTGAATAACAAGAGGCCGTGTTGCTGCTCAGCGCTCTGCTTCTGCAGAAACATCCCTCGGTGGGAGTTTCACCATCAGACTGCCGCATGTCTGGGAGAGGGGGAGGATGGCGCCGGGAACAGGATCGCTGTGTTAGGAAAGGCTGGAGAGGCTCTCGCAGCTAAAAATATCCACCCAAGTGTTTTTAAAAACACATTTGAGGGTCCTTATAAACACCCAGACTTTTGTTGACAGAACGAGAGCGCTCATTTATGCTGTGTATTATCCTTGAAAACCTGCTCTGTTTATGCAAGGAGAGTCCCATGACAAACCCGACTTGCTGAAGGTGCCACAATGATCTCAACAACAAATGTGTCACTTTATCTGCTGGAGAGGGACAGGAGAAGCAGGAAGTATATACAGGCTGTAGGAAAAGCAGTTAAGAAGTGGAAATAAGCTGATTTATCAAAATACTGATTTACTGTTTTCACAAGTGCAATCCAGTGGCTTTTCAAGCCCTACTCAGGGCACCTCGTATGCAGCATGTTAATGCTAGTTACGTGTATAAAGTCCAGTAAAATCAGAAGAATTGGGCAGGTCATCTGGTTACGTGATTTCTGAATGGAAGGAACTTGACAATATGCTTTTCTCTTTCTCACCTTTTTTTCACTGTTTTTTCAGGTGACAGCCTCTAGGACCCAAAAAAGCCATTGTAGGGAACCTCAGACAAGGGGAAAACTGTGAAGGAAAACTGGGGCATGATGCTGAAAAACAAGATAGTCAAGGGGAAATCAACCATAAAGATAGTCAAGGGGAAAGGTAGCAAGTTTTATTGTGTTCAGCAGAGTGAAAAGTTTGTACTTTGGAGTTTGGATGGTGACACTGGTTGGTTTTGTGCCCAGTGAAGCCTACCTGTCAGAGAGCAATTAGTCTTCCCAGAGCACAGGCTATTGTTACTACTAAAAGACACCTACATATGAGTGCCTTCAGAAGTTTGGCAGGAGGAACAGACCCAGGAGCAAACAGTCACAATTTAATTTATACTCACAACATCAGTCTCAACCCATAATATAGTACTCAGAGATGGATATCGAAGTCTCACTTCCATATCTGAATCCCCTTCTTGGGATTTCTATCCCTCTTTTATCCCTCATTGCATTGCCAGGATCAGAGGGAAAATAAATGCTGGATGCGGTGATAAAAGATCTCATGGGAATCGCTTTTGGATAACTAATATCTGCATAAAACTAACAGGATGTTAATAAGTTGGATGCTTATCTATTATTCAGCTACACACAGTGAATCTTTGCTCCTGGACTGCAGGACTTCACTCTGCGGCTTAATGGGAACCAAAGGTGGACTGGAAGGGTGTCAGTCAGAACTCACATTTAGAGCAGGATGTGGTCCCCTCCCACAGCCATACCAACACACTGGTTTTCCCACATAAAGACTTTGCCTTCTTCATACAAGGAATGGACTTGATATCTCCCTAGATGAAGGTGGCTTTGCTCACACTACGTTCTCATGAGCCCAGTGCCATGCAGTAACAGTAATACTGCCTTTGTTGACTGTGTCTTCAGAAGGCTTTTCCATGACTAGAAGCACTAATACCTTTTGTGATTTTATAGCTGAGATGCAATTCAAATGTAGCTAATTCTACCCTTCATGCCTTATCTGTGTGTTATGATGTTTATTTTACAGATGAACTGGCTTTTAAGTTGAGAGATGTGACAAGGCGACTGATGGCGGCTTTGTGGTTATAGGTACCAGGAACACTTGGCTTTCACACTTTCTGAAAGAAGACAAAAATTTAGCAGTTTAGATCAATACATAAACAAGGATTTAGATCCAAGATTTACTCCATTCAATCCAAGACTGAAATTAGGCACTTAATCACCCTTTTAACTCTAGACTTCAATGTGGGAAAGAGAGGAATGACAACAAAATAGGTATTGACCTGAAGCAAAGGACCAAAAGCAGAGACCAGATAGAACCTGCTTCAAGTGAAATTAATGAAAAGCACTTCCAGTCTGTAGTCGGCGTTCAATCATACAGACACTGAGCAAGCTCCACAAATGTAGATTCCTCTCCTTGTGCCCTAAAAGCCTTGTTTGGCAACTGGGTGGCACGATTTATTTTCAGGGGTGCTCAGTACCCTTTGTTGCTCCAGCCACACTCTGAACAGCAAATACCGACCCATTTGAAAACCTAACTAACTCTTTCACTTGAGATGCTTTTGACAGAGGTGCCAGGCTACAGCCACCTACATCAGAAAAGCTGAGTGTGAACCCACATACCAGAGGTAGGATGGGCTGCCTGTGGGAGGGCAGGACCAGCAGCTCCTGAGAGGGCCTAACATGCCAGCAGTCTGCTGCAAGAACTGAACATTGCACTTACAGTAATAGGGGTGGGAGTTGGAGTAAAATCAATTATTTTCCCTCCCTAGGTACAAATACATGCAAATTTTACTCATTTACATTGCTCTTGCTGACATATTTCCTGGTGTTCATCCAAGTTTTTTTTGCTTATGTGTCCATGTATCTTCTCTTAACACTGCAGTCTCAGTTATTGCCTCTCTTTCTTTCTTCCTTGGCATTTTTTCCATTCCCAGATGGCATATTCTGTTTTTTAACCTCTTCACTTCTCCCCCCACTGTTGCAGATGGTAGAAACTACAAAATAAAGATATAGAAGGACCTTCAGCTCAGTCCTTGGGGAAGTCAGGAAAAGGCAGAGTCTTAAGTCATCCTGACTCAGTCGCCAGAGAGGCGGGAGAAGTAGAGCAGGTGTATGGAGGAGCTGCAAACTGTACGGCCATGACACTGCTGCAGACTCAGTGCCTCAAGAAGACCTCTTATGTCTCTGATGTGAAGAATTCCTCCTGGGCTGCTACAGCCGTGCCTTGACCCAGTGGGAGCTGGGCTGTGAAAAGCTCTCAGTTCAATACACATGGACATTTGCTTCTTGTGATGGTTGTTGCTTAAGGAGCTTGAATGAAGCTGAACACGTTGCCACAAACTGTGCAGTTTGACATGCACATGCAGAGTATAGCCTGTGTCTGTGGGCACGACCCATGCCCTTTAGAAACACATTCTTTAATTGCATTATGTGAAACCTACTTAATCTGTACTTTTGAAGCCTGAATCTGTCCTGCAGCATAAACGCTCCAAGTGCAATGCAGGTGAACAATATTCTTACAGGGCAGAAGATGGTTTCTTTGAGGTAACTTCCTCTGCTACCTTTGAAGCTGTGTGTGATTTCAAAAAGCTGTCAGTCTGTGTCATGCAGTCTTTATCCAGGTGAAATATGTGACCTTATCCTTGCTGCCACTTCTTGCCACCAACTAAAACTGGTGTAAGCTAGGAAGCTGATGAACTGTGTCTTTGACATTAGTAACAACTGTAATTCAAGTTACCGTATCTATAGGCAGGACTATACCAGGATGTGAACTTTCTGATTTCCTGAAACAAGTAATTCCTAAGTTCCATGAGTTATTCTAGAGGTTTACATTAATAGCACAAGAGGAAGCCTGTCTTCCACTTTGAAATCCTACTTCACTTTCAGATTTCTTCTTCCAATCATACCTGGGAGAGGATGCCCATCACAGTGATGAGAGATAGGCTTGGTGTGCTTTGTAGAACTTGTCAGCTGCACTGGAAAGGTTTTCAAAGTAACCAAACTGAGATGGACCAATCTTAAACTTGCCTTGCTGTAAACTGCACCAGCAGGAAAACTGCTTGCCTACCTGCAGAGCTAGGGGAGCAAATTCATAGCATGAATGCTGTTTTCTAGTTTATCATTCTTCCTTTTGGGTTTGTTTGGGTTTGTTTTCTTCCCAGTCCTCAACAGTTCCCTTGCCTTCTGCAGGTGGCACATGGACAGATCCCTACAGCATAGCAAGCTTCAGAGAACTGTCCTGTCTGTAAGTATAACCTTCCTCTTGTTCCAGTGCCTCTCCAAAAAGCACAGGAAGAAAAAGAAAACTGCTTTTAATAATCCTCTAGGCTGACCTTTACATTTCTTGGTGTATTACATTCTCAGGGGTGTGTTCATCAGCAGAACGAACTCTCAGTCCCAGAGGAAAAGGCATTACAGCAGTGGAGACAGAGTGAGTCATGTGGGCATCTTGAGCCTGATGTGAGATGGATTAATTCCTGCAACAGGCAGCAACTGCTGCTGAAGCTCGGGCTCTCAGTGATGTGTAAAGTGAACTTGTCTGCTGTGTGATGATTTAATTTGTACACTTACTAATTGCTGTAACAGCCAGGCAGCAGGGTATCAATTAGATACCTAGAGCGGTACATAGGCAACACGATAAACGTGAAGAAGATGTCCTCTCCCTTTGCTCAGGTGATGTCTTTCTCCAGGAAGATACCCATTGACTTTCCACAGAATAACTTGCAGGAGGGAAGAGGTAAGTACCTGGCCATCACTTACCAGACCTGACTGAAGTGAAATAGAAACAAACTTGTTGAGATAACTAACATGCTTCCTATGAAGGACACACACAGAGTGTCTCCTTAAAGAATAGATGCAAGTCTTTCCAGGCATGTCCCCACTGTGAAGCATTTGCTTGTGTCTCCCTGAGCCCAAATTCACAGAGCATTTAAATATGTTTCCTGAACTTTGTTCTGGCATCATCACTTCTGTTGCTCATTGTTCCTGGAACCACTCTGGGAACAGTTTGCAGGGGTGCCCAAGCTCCCTTCTGCAGGATGGGGCATGGGGTGACCCTCACCAAAATGCAGCTACTGCCTGCCAGGACCACACTCGTTGCTGCTGCTTTCCAGTGAAAGCCAGACCAGGGGTGCTACTCCTCCTCTGCCTCAGTACAGAGTCAAAGGGGTCGATACAAGGCTGGATCCCAAGACTAGGAGTAACAAAAGGTACAAAAAAGAGAGCTGGTTAGCTCCCCTGGTTAATAGTTACCTCCGTGCACAGCTCTGTCATTCCTGCAGGGCAGCTCCTACCCCGTGAAAGCTGTCCTGCCAAGTCAGCAACAAACACACTTGAAGGTTTCATGTAGGGTATGTGACCTGCTCAGCCCTTGGGTGGAATGAAAAGGTAAGAGAGGGTCACTGCAGCTCTCTTAAAAGACCTATCCTGCTGACACAGACTTGAGAGAGATTTTGAAAGGGAAATTCCTATCTAGAAGACATCTAACTTGTGAGAAAGCACTGAAAGGAGAAGTTGAGATTTCAGTGAGAACCACAGAGGCTATTTGCAGAAGACAAGCTACAGCACAGATAGCTGGTTGGAAAGCTTGAACTCCAGAGTGCAGGATGTGTGGCCATGCCCCAGAGAGCATTAGTCATATTCTGAGTGAAATGTTCAGAGCTGGCCGAAGACAAGTATAAACTACAGTATGACAAAGTTGGTAGTACTGTGCATGGAGTGTGCATGGAGGGGGGTATACGACCACAGCCCCCGGCCAGGTACATCGATAGCAACTGAGGAGGTGAATTTGAACTTTATTACAAGAAAGCAGATGTGGTGCCTCCAGAAGAGAGGAGAAGAGCAGGAGAACAAGCACCATCGCTAACTTCTCCACTGGATGATGGTGTCTGTACAAAATAATAAGTCACTGACAAATACATGTGTGGGAGGAAGTGAGGAAAAACTGGGGTGTGAAAATGGCACGTCTTGGTGTCATGTCCTTATTTTCAGTGGGCTGTGATGTTCTGGTGAAGGAGCTCAGCTGTGTTCAAACTGGACATGAGCTTCCCCCGTGGACCAGGGCTCTTCCTGGCCACCACAGCATCCCTACGACATCCCTGGGGCTGGATGTCACCTCAACTCCTGACGTGGGGCGAGCGGCTCACCGGGAACGCGCTGACATACCAACCCGGCGATAGGGACGAGCTTTGGGGCGCTGGAAATGAGTAGCGCTGACCAACATGTCCCCGGGCTCAACGAGCAGCGGCACCGTCACCCTGCGGGCACACGGGGGTGCGGCCGCCGTGCCCCCTCCCTCCGCCCGTAGGCTGCGGCGGGAGCCGCTTTCCAGAGAATACGGTAAACATGCCCGCGTCACGTGTGGCCGCCGGCCGCGGCGCGGGGACCGGCCGAGGGGAGGGGCGGGACGGGACACCGCAGCCCGGCAGAGCGGGGCCACTTGAAGAGGCCGCCGGGCGCCGCCGCCTCGCCCTGCCCGGCCCGGCAGAGAGCATGCCCGCGGCGCGGTAAGGCGGGCAGCTCCGGCACCATGGGGCTGTGCTACAGCCTGCGCTCCCGCCTCGCCGCCGCGCACCCCTCCGCGCCCTACGGCGGCCGCGGCGAGGCGGACGTCCCCCCTTCCGCGGCGGATCACGGAGACCCGCAGGTGCGGCACCGGCTGCGGCAGGACCTGCTGGCCAAAGAGAGGGCGGACAAGAAGCGGAGCAAGAGCATCGACAAGACGCTGAAGGCGGAGAAGCGGGAATACAAGCAGACACACCGGCTGCTGCTGCTGGGTGAGCGAGGGCGGGAGTGGGGCGGCCCGGCTCGGCCGGGTTCGGTTCAGCTCGGTTGGGTTCGGTTCGGCTCGGCTGGGTTCGGCCGGGTTCGGTTCAGCTCGGTTGGGTTCGGTTCAGCTCGGCTGGGTTCGACCGGGTTCGGTTCAGCTCGGTTGGGTTCGGCCCGGCTCGGTTCAGCTCGGCTGGGTCCTGCCGGGCAGGTACGGGGCCGCCCGGAAGCCGCTGTCAGCACCGATGCCCCGCGCTCGCGGGGTGGGCGGTGGCCGCGGTGAGGCCGGGGCGGGGCCGGGGCCGCGCTCACGTGGGCGGCAGCGCCTCAGCGAGCCCGGGGGTCCTCGGGCACGGGGGTGCGGCACGGCGGGACCCCGGGACCGGGCCGTGAGTGGGGCAGGGGCAGCGGGAGCGGCAGCGGCAGCGGCTGGAGCCGGCCTGAGGGAGCAGTGCCCGCAGCAGCGCTCCCCACCCCGCTGAAGGTGCTTGCCCGCACAAAGGTGCCGTGTTCGCTTTACCTCAGCTGCTGCCTGGCATAAAGCCACCCGCTAGGACCGCGGGAGGAGAGCTCATTGAGCTGCTGCAGTTGCTCTGTAAAGAGAAAGCCCAAGTTTTCCTGTGAGCGTTAATTTGTAGTTCCCTTCCCCACCTCCCCAGATACCCACTGGGGAAGTTTCGGCTTCTAAGGCCGAGGCTTGTTTAATCCATCGCTGCCCTGTGCTCTCATGTACTGCTGGCTGCGCATCTGCCCTGGGCTGTGAGCACTCCCGGGTGGGAGATGCTCCTGCATGGAAGGTGCCTCTAGAAAAGCCTCTTTACCCACTTGTGCGATGTCTGAGCTCGTGCGGTGTGTGACCCCACGCAAACGGCCATAGAAAGTCACGCGTTGGCCTTCAGGTAAGTCTGAACGCTTTGGAAATGTTTCTGCTCCCCCTCGTTCGATGCAGGTGAAGCACAGGTTGCCCTGCACAAGTGGATTGCTGAACTCTGTGCTTATTGGAATAATAGAAGATGTTTTCAAATAACTTCAGAGCATTGATTCAAATTGGTCTCAGTGTCCTACCCCTGAGGTGTGCGTGGTGCCACCTGTGATAAATGGTGAGATTTAGCCCCTGGATGTGTTTGTAGCCTGTAACAGAGGAGCAGAACTTTGAGGAGCTTTAGAAAACAACACTGGACATAGGTTTTGGAGAGTTGGTGGTAAACGTTTTTATTCTAGAAGTGCAGGTTCTTTTGATGTGGCTGTAGCTGTATGGATGTAAAGCTGTATGGATTAAGTCTGCTCACAGAGGTGTACTTCTGAGGAGAGGGTTGAGCATCACTTGTGTAAAGACTAAAGCTTCTGTGCTGGGACTGTGTGGGTGAGAAATCACACCTCTAATGTGGTTGTGCTGCAGGTACTTTGCCATTTGGGTAAATTTTTGTTTGTTGGAATTGTTTGTTTTGTTGGGTTTTTTTTTAAAGTATTTTGAGATTTTGTCTTTTTTTAAATGTACTTCAGGTTTGTTCTGTAGTGAACAAGTGCTTGAAGAAGGAGCTGGGAGAACTGATTTCAATTTGTAGATTAAGCAAAAAAGAAGTAGGGCCAATTTTGATGTTAATCTGCAAGTCTTTAAGTCCCAAAGGATATCTGATAGGCAGCTGTATTTGTGATGTTTCAGTTGCCTGTTTTATAGTATTACTTCTAACATGTTGTGCCACAGGACTGTTTATTACAGCAATGCCGTTAAACATCGAGTAGGTTAGACAACATATCTTACCAGTTTAAAATTCTGTATGGTGAAGCCAACAGAGCATTCTTTGTCAAAGTACTGATTTATAAATCCGATGGATGTGAGTTAGTGTTATGCTGGTAGTAGTTTATTATATTTCAGCCTTGACTTGAATAGCAGGAAGTCACTTTTTGGCCCTCTTGTAAATCTTGGGATGCCTAAAGAGACCCGTTTCCCTGCTCCTTGCAGAGGGACTGTCAGTTTTTCAGTTTCCTTCCCTTGCTGCTTCTTCCGTGCATCCCACTCTCACTGTTACTTGGTGAATTTTCAGTTTCTAAACTGAAATAAGTTTGGGGTATATTTGACTATACTTTATGTAAATCTGCAGGTATTGCTGCCATAGCTGACTGTCTCTGTGCTAAGGCTTTGCTGGGATGCTCATGGATTACACAGATAGTGCAGGAGAGTTACATTGCTTGAGGAGGGTAGGAGCATCCAGCTGGGATTTAAAACTGCAGCTGAGTCTTCTTCCAAGGAATGGAGTTAGGGTGAGGAAGAAAAGACTGAACAGATGCAGAGCCAGAGATGTCTCCTCACTTGGGGTTGAAGGCTCAATGGCAGAACTGCAATAGCTACTTGTGGTTCCTTACTTGTACTCCCAACTTTTCGGGCTGATATGTTCCTACAGGAGCATACGGCTGTTGTAGACAGCAAAGGAGACCAGAGGTGGCTGCTATTTCTTCGAGTGTAACAGAATTTAAATTAAAAATGTACTGATGTTTCAGGTCTGCTCTGTCCCCAGCACTAAACTGTTTTTGCATTAGCTAATGTACCTCCATGGGCTGCAACCCTGGTGTGTTTCTCCCTGTTGCATGCTTGGCTGTACAGAATACAGGAAATGCACAGAGTCACAGTTTTCTCTTTTGGTGTTGTAGTGTGTGTGTAACACACCTTACAGCTGTATGCTCTAGCCTGTTACTCTGAGTATTACTCAGATTAGTGCCCTTCAGTACAACAGATACATGCGTTCCTGTGTTGCAGTTCCTTTTATTGAAAGAACTTTATCGGAGCACTCAAGGATGTGCAGTGCATGGGTGTAGTTACTCAGTGGATAGCTGTATGTCTTGTAACGTGATTTTAGGTATTTTTCATCACCACAGATATCTAAGGTAAATTCCTGAAACTTCTCTCGATTTCAGTAGCACAAAGACATTGCATCTCTGGTTTTGAAGCAATTATCTGACTTTGTACATACAACAGTTTTTTGCTTTGTTTTTGTTCAAGGCAAATGCACCATCGGGTGTAATCTCATTGGATTTTGTTTTGTGTACTATACGAGTCATAACTTCAAGATTGCAGTCGTTAATGTTGGTAGTGTGGTGCAAGTTCAGGGTTACTTGGGTATTTGAGTATTACAGGGTTACTGGGTATTGGAAGGTGATTTTTCTGTGCATGTGGGTTGATTTTTGTTTGAGGACAGTCCTAGCTCTAAAATTGAAAGCTTATGGGAGAAATTATTTTAAAGTTTGGTGTAAAACAATTCCATGCATGTGCATCCTCACTGGTGATAGTAATGTGGGTCGTTCTCTTTTTTTTTTTTTAACTTTAAAGTATAATTCGACATAAATGTATTTTTTATCTTACAACAAACATACGGAAACAAGAATTGTAGTCCCACCTGAAGGTTTTAATGCTTTTCATAAGTTAGTATTTTCCAACAAAACCCTACTCTGACCAAAATTGTCGCTCATCTCTCCTGGTGAATATGTGTTGGTTTCCTCATCTTCTGTGATTTGGTTTGCTGTAAGAGAGAGTGAACTCGGGCTGGTCTCCTTTTGGTGTTTTGCCAATCTTTGTGTACTTAGATTTTTTCTTTCTCTCAGGGTCACCCATGTAACAACTACTTGTATTTTATTGAAAAGGAAATGTCTATTGATATACCGATATAGATACATGCACTTATCTTAGGTATTTTTATTAAACTACAATTAAATGATGACAGTTCTGAATCTTACCTACATCAGTGCTTAAATAAAAATGTTTCTAACAGGAATATTGATATTGGTAGAAATACGAATATATGGCATGCAAATTTGAAGTTTTATAGAGGGAATATATTATACAGGAAGAAAAACATACTTTAAAACACTAGGAAATATCAGCGTGAAGGCTAACCACAGTCACCCTCTCTGTGTATGCTGCATGGTTAGCCCTTCCATACCATATAATTAAAGACTGTCTTGTATGGTTTACATTGTATTTTTTTTCCACAGGGCTGGTACTTCATTCAGGGCACAAGACGGATGTTGTGCAGTGAATGAGCAGCTATTCAATATTCTTATCCTCCTCATACAATGTGTCACCCTGTGCCCTATTTACGACACACCATCCGTACCCTGTGCTGAATAAAGAACTGTTGAACTCCTCATGGGCTTTTCTGTAGTACTGATCACTGCAGGGACTGAATGGTTCATAAATGTCAGTGCACGGCACTGCAGTGAAATGAGGTG
This sequence comes from Loriculus beryllinus, assembly GCA_039877255.1. NCBI lineage: Eukaryota > Metazoa > Chordata > Aves > Psittaciformes > Psittacidae > Loriculus > Loriculus beryllinus. The sequence continues at coordinate 5,288 of JBCJKH010060487.1, read as the reverse complement.
GTATAGAATGATCCTTCTTTAGTGGATGCCAGAAAGAGAAATGCCACCGAAGACTAAAGCTAAAATTGTTGGAAGCTACCACTGATTTTAAATGCCCGGTCTTTGCCTCATGCTAAATTTTTTCTGTAGTGCTCAACCTTTTTTTAATTTTCTCCTAATAACACTTCATGTGTTCAGAGCATGGACCTCATGCTTGTGGACACTCAGCGCTTTTGCAGTGTAAGTTTTAGATGCTCAGAAGCGCATCCGAGGGAGTGAGAAGCACAAATGGTTGTCCCATATGGAAACTGCTGCTGCCCAGTTGGCCACGGCAGCTCTGTAGCAAGATGCAGCTGGTCTGATTCTTCATGGCAGCATTTAATGGCAAATCCCACAAGATACCCTTTCTCTTGTTGTGTTTCCCTATCTTGCTTGCTTACAGTGTGGTGTTATCCTGACACTCTTGGGGATCAGGCAGGTGAGGAGGGGAAGAAACCCAGTTATGATGATAGGCGTGTATTCAAGCACTTGGTGAAACTTCCTGTTAACAATAGTTTCACTCACTTAAAATGATTTGTTTCTTATTCCCCATGTATTGTGAGCTAGAAGAGGGGGCATACACCCTGCAAAAGAGTAGATGATCCTTATTAGAAGACTGTGTAAAAGATGTACAGAACAGAGTAAAAATGTAGAAGGAACTTTTAGCCTGGTGCTTCCTGATTCTTGAGAACAAGATATTTGACACTAAACATTTCATACCAAGTTGGTATTTAATTTCCTTTTTAAGAAGAGCAGAAATATTAAAACCAAAAAATTCTGATTCTGTCCTAGGGGATGCTTGTGATGCAAGGATCTTGTTCAGAGGAGCAGCCCTGTTACAGCCTGCTCCCTGTACACTGTGATAGCAGCTCACAAGGCAGCAGTACACCATTGTCCTCCAAATGGACTGTCATTAATGGTAAAGGAACTACAATATTTTCCAATAGGGTTCTCAGTAGTTACCAGATACTACAAGAACACTTGGACATAGGAATCGCTGTGTTTTCCATCTGCCCAATACTCTCCAGTGCAGACTTGATGATCCTGCTGTAGACCCTAGGAGGTGGTAGCTAATTATGGGTCTTCATTTGCAATGAAGAGCTTCTGCAAGATGAGTCCTACTCAGTTCCCACTGCTGTATACAAAATGCACTTTTTGGCATAGAGTGCTGGTAAACAGAGATCTTCTGGGTCTGGAGTGTGTTCACCCTGAACAAAAATACCTAGACAGCTTTGTGAACTTTAGCAAAGCTTTGCCCAATATGCTGGCAGTGCTGGCTTAGGACCTCTGGTGGGATTTGGTTGACATTTACTGAAACAGAGCAATGTAGTGTCTTCAGCATTGACACATCTATGCTTTAGGTCACTTAGAAAAGTAGTTTTTCTCCTGCTTCCATTTTACAGCTTCATAGGAAGAAGACAGGCAAGCTACTTGGCATTCCCTGGGTTTTGTTTGTTTGGTGTTTGTTGGGTGTTGGTATTTTTGCTGGTTCCCAGCCCCTCCCCATTAACCTTTGTTCTTTATATGGCTTCCTTGGGAAGGAGAGATGAGAAATTTCTCTCTTGAGTTAGTAGAATGCTATCCTGCCTTTACTCCACATATACATCGTGCCTTCATGGTCGGGTGTGCCATTAATAATTCTGCAAAAAATTTCCATGCAAAACTAGAGGGGCTCATGTGCACCTTAGCCTGTTAGTCTGACAGTGACACTGCTGAAACTGGTGCCAAGTGTTACTGCTACAAGCATTTGTACTAGCTGGTGATTTGTTCATATTCTTTGGCATCTCCTGTAACCTCAGGAGACTTTTCTAGAAAGCACTGAATATTTTTGTCTTTTGCAAGGGAAGGGCTTGGGACCTTTCAGTGTTCCTCATAAAAAACTACTTACTTCTTCAGCATATTGTTCAGCAGGGTAGGACGTGGCAGAAGGAGAGAGATATCCTGGCTACAGCATTTGAATCTAAAGGGTGGGCTTCATGGTATGTGCGTGAGCAAATGCCCCATTGCTCTGTGTCTTGGTGAGCTGCTTACATGGAAATGTGGGCCACCTTTGCACAAAGTTTTGGTGTCTTTCCAGTGCTGCCTGCCCTTGAGCAGCCTCATGCAGACAATACCTTGGCTTCTAGAGCTCCACTTAGGCGTATAGCAAGATACTGGAAAGCACTGTTAGCCAGCTAGCTTGATTAAAGCCTGTAATATCAGAAAAAAAGGGATGAATAGTCATCCCAACAGACATGTTGATAGTTTATTTATGACCCTTCTGTGGGTTATGGATATTCACACATGTCCATGAGGTGTGTTCATGTTCATTGAGGAAAAACACTGGAGTGCAATTAGTTCTAATTACATGCAGTTTTTCCCTGGCTCCCTTAAATTTGGGAGTGTACTTATTCCCAAATATGCATGATTTCATTGGATTTCCTTCTAATTGCTCTAATTTAAAAACAGCAAGAAGAAAGCCTGGCAATTCCCTGAAGTGAGGACAACTCACAGACTTGTCATAAATCACAGTTACCAGGCATATAAATCACTAATAGTTTAGATATTAGGACCTGAAGCATGTGTCTCAAGATGAGAAGTTGAACTCCATGACTTATTCTTATTGTTCCCTGGTCAAAAAAGCATGCGAGGAACAAGCTATCTATGCTTTATAAACAGTTCAGATGAAGTTTTCTTTACTTCCTCTAACATGTTCCCCCTGCAAAGGAAATCCACAGTATCTGTGTCTGAGCAGTATTTTATAAGATATATATGTCACTAAAAAGAAAAGAAAGCTGATGAATCTTCTCTGCATTGAGAAATGTGGGGAGGCAGAGGGTGTTAAACAGATGTCAGAAAGTTGCTGTTTATTTTGCCAAGCAAAGGAAGTGGATGCTGAGAAGGACGGGTGAGTTCATAAAAAGGAATAAGATGCAGTTTTACAGTCTGCAGTATTGCTCTGTTTAGTCACTTCTCCTGTCTCTGCTGCAGTGTGTTGGAAGAGGAGGGGAATGCTGAAGTTCCTGGGAAAACCCTGTTAAATTCTAATTCCACATTGGAGGAAGAGTTGGGGGGCGGAAGGGCCCTCCCGCTGAAGGACTATTCCTTCTCTTTTTCTCCATCCTAAGAGCAATTAAATCTTCTTACAAGTAGGGATTTACATATAGAACTAGACAACACACCAACTAAAACCCTGGAGTCTCCTCTCCCCTGGCGTGTCGCACAAGGCTGAGCTTGGCACTAGGCTGTTGATGTATTCAGCACTATTTTCGGAAACTAAATCCATGTGGTTCTACCCCAACACAGGTTGGTTTGTGCATGGCAAAGCTGCTGCAACTGCATAACTTTGACCTCAAGGAAGTATATCAGGTTCAGTGGAAAAACAAATGAAGGGAGGGCCCAGGGCCCAACCCCTCTCCCATCTCTTGCATGCCCTGCGCAGGGATGGCATGGGATTTATCACAGTGCTGGTGGGAAGGAGCTGGGGGAGCTGTTCCTGAAAGAAACTGTCCCCTGCAGCTTCCCCTGTGAAGTCACAGTAACTTATGGGTAAGGTTGACTTCTCTGCGAATGGGAATGGAAAAGTAGTTTTATGTGGATTTTCATTGAAGAGGCTTTAATTTTAAAGCACAATTTCCAATATAGGAGCATTCATTTGATTTTGGGATTTGGTGATAATCTCATTCCGATACTGACTGCTGAAGAGCAGGTTGCGTTGCAAAGGAGCTTGTGAGGCATGTGCTACTCCCTTGGGCCAATCAGCACAGGTTAGGGGATAGTTGGGGCATCCAGAAACATGAACCTGAACTATAAATGTTGCAGGGATTGTAGATTTCCCTGATACACCAGAATGATTTGGACCACGGTCTTGCTGCTGATGAAGGTGTTGTGTACCAGCACTCACAGGAACCAGAGGCTGGTGGAAGGGATTTTTCAGGCTCCAGCTTTATGGTTTGTAAGAAAGTTGCAAAGCTTTTCATTTAGGACTAGTTGGCATATGCTTGTGGAGAGCCCAGCTCTGTTTTCTCATCTTTACAATCTCAGAACTATGTTTTTACTGTTACTTTAAGTGTCCTTTCTCTTTTTGTCAAGGCAAAAAGAGCAGAGTATCCCAGGGATTAGGTTGTCTTCTTCATCCCTGTTGAGACTGAAGGGGCTCCATCTTCATCTCCTTCTTTTGCATGATGAAGTGAATCGTGAGACAGTGCAACAACTTGGCTTATACCTGTTGGTTGAATGTGGAGTAGCTGTAGTGTTAATTTCAGTGTATGAGTGAGTGCCCTAACTGATGCTTGTGCTACATCTGCTCAGTTCAGTACCATTCAGGGAGCGCAGTTGCAGTCTCTGAGGAAGACATGCTTAGTGTTACTCTGTGAGCTTCTCATATTGTCTTACACTGTATGAGAGCAGCTTAAGGCATCAAAGGAAGGTGACCGCTTTAGTCCTTTCTGCCTTTAATTTTGCTTCTGGGGGTTTGACTGGGACACCAAAAACTGTGCAATTCCATTATCTGGAGGTTTTGTGGGACTGGGACTTTGCAAGGGGAGGGCACTGAGACACTGAGGAGAAGGGCATGCTATTGTGAGCTGAAAATCTGCATTCAGACTTTGATTTTTATAAATACCAGTTAAAACTGTCTGCTTGGAATTAAAATACTGTGTGAAATACTCTATTGATGGTTTCCCTGCCTTATCTCCACAGTTTGGTAGACCTGTTTTTTCTCTTCTTATTAAAACACAAATAAATACCTTTTAGACTGTAAAGGCTGAAAGATATTTTCTCTGCTAAGCCTTATGCCTTAACACTGTCTGTGCTTTCATTTCTCTCAGCTTCTATGAAGTTTAATCTCTGTAGCATTTTGTGGTTTTAGGTGGTGAGTGATGCAGGGCTGGATTTGCAGGTATTTCAGAAAAATGTGTATTTTTTTTAAAAAAAAAAAACCTTCAAATATTCACAAGAAAAACAGTCCTACTGGTTTGGTTTTCCCCCAGACAAAAATCAGCATGAACTTTGAGTGGATAGTCCTTAAACATGCATATATCCTTGTATCTAAAAGTGCCATGTGTGCTGCTATGGGAAAGTCAGAAGCAATTTGCAGAGGCCTGTTTGATTGGCAAATAGATGAAATGGGTGAAATTTAATTCCTGGCCTTTGGATCAAACCAGCAGTCTCAGGCTTGCAGGCTCTGCAGCAGTCCCAGCAGTTCCAATGGCATATTCACATGAGCAAGGGCAGTGTCAGCCATGGGAACAGTGAGTCACCTGTGTGCTGCCATCCCATCGGCCAGGGGA
>JBCJKH010060486.1:13755-33994 GCA_039877255.1 Loriculus beryllinus | reverse complement strand
ACAAGCTTCCCAGGAAGTGGTGGAGTCACCATCCCAGGAAGTGTTCAAAAAACATGTAGATGAGGCCCTCAGTGACATGGTTTCGTAGTAGGCTTGGCAGTCCTGGGGTAATGGTTAGACTTGATGATCTTAAAGGTCTTTTCCAACCCGGTTGATTCTATGCCTTGCCTACAATGCTGTATGTAGATTAATCACATTATGTATGAACCAGAACTTCCACAGATTGGGGCTCATATTCAGTCTCCCTACTACTCACCTAGATGGGCATCTTGTCAATACACCAGCAACTACGTAAGCTGGTGCAATAGAATAAGCTCTCAGTTTCAAGTGAAGAAGACATGGTTTCAGTGGAGTTCGGTTTTTTCCAAACACAACCAAGACTGCATTGGACCTTTCAAAATTAATAAAATACAAACCAGAAAGGATAAAGCTCTTCCTGAACATTAACATCTTCCCTTGCCTTCCTAGTATGTTCAGCATCCCTTGGTCAAAAGAAGGACCTAATTCAGAATATATATACACTCTTTTTCCATAGACATATGGTGCATAGACATCTGGAAGACTGATTCTTTGCATCTCTTCAGCAAGTACTTTACTGCTGGCTGGCACTCAATCAGAGAGAATAAGCACCCCCATGGCATCCACAAGCTCATTAAGGACCTGGAACATGAACACTCCCCTTGTGCAGGAATTCCAATGCTTTATCTAAAGTTAACATGCTCAGTAACAGCCAAGTGCTCCCTTCTTTCCTTCACCCAGCAGACACCAAAGCAGCTGGAAGCTGAACTGCAGCACACAGGAAGTGCTGCAGCTATTCTGATTGTGGAGCAGGCTTGTTTAGGACAGGCAGGTGGGTGAGACTTGTGAAACACTCGTTGTTCAGTCATTTTCATATTTACATGGGAGATAAATTTTGCAACTGGTCCGTCTTCCTCATGATTTTGCCAGGCAGCAAGGGAGGAAATGAAACAAGATTTTAAAAGTTGACAAGTCCCAGTGTGCTAAGAAACACCTTACCCTAGACAATACACCAGTGTGATCCAGAGGATGACCTCCTGGATCTTAACAGAAAAACTTCTTCAAGGGTGTTCAGGTCCATTAAGTCCCTGCCCTGTATTATGAGTGCCTGCCCCGTGATGCCATGGTTCAGTCCCCTCATGCACACACATGCTTTAGCAGGAGGGAGCACTGAAGAGAAAAGGAGTCATAACCATATCATCCAGCCTTACTTCTTGAAGAGTAACAGCTTTAATATATATCTGAAGTTCTCATTTTTCATAATAATGAATATAAAATCCTAAAACTTTATTCACAAGATGTTAAAAGTGCCAAAACAGTACTACTTGTGCCATGCTCGAATGTTATGTAGAACTAGAAAATTCTTTAAATCATCACTACAGCTTTAGCCATTCCTGCTTCCTAGGAGACAAGAAATGAACACAGGAATCATCAAACCAAATGAGACCACAGTTCAGCTGATGCCATGTCAGCTCCATTTTTGAAACGGGGCAGCGGATTTCAAATAAGAGGAAAGAGAATATTTATTGTCCACACACATAGCCCAAGTTACAGAGTTCAGAGTTAATAAATGGAGTCTCTTTCTAACACCCAGCAGTCAGTCCCATATACTCCTAACCATAATAGCTTGTAAAGCCTTTAAACCTACCTGTGAATGTTTTCTACCCTTTTCAGTCTAGCTGTAATCCACAGTTTATGGCAAATGCACACATACTCAGTGGAACTGTTCTCTGACAGGATAAGAAAGAGAAAAAGAGAACATTTTTCCATTTATTCGTATTTTGTTTACTCAGGTTTTGTTCCACCTCTGCTAGCCCCAGGTTGACCTCGCTCTCCCCTTGTGTGGCTGTCTCTTGGCACCAACCATGTCCCTTTTTTCCAGGATTCCTTTCATTTCTAATGCATGTTTTTAAATTCAGGAAAGCAGAACTGAAAACAGTCTTCAGGGGAAAGAAAGTGCTTTATTTCTATAACTGTATGCTCAGTATCTTCAATGCTATTTTTGGCCATCATAATCTTTTTGTTTGGTTCTGTTGGCATGTTCTCTTTTGACTACTGAGGCAGAGGGGGCAGAAGTTTCCAGTGAGCTACCCACTGTGACGCCAAGGTCTTTCCTGAGCAGTTAGTCAATGTAGAAGTTAACAATGCATGAGCTGTCCATACTATTTCTTTATGGGCCCAAGGGACTGCAACAAGCTGCATCTATCATCATTCTGACTTCTTCACTGACTTTTAGTAGACCAATCTGATATTGCTGTCTCCCATTGCCTAGAAAAAAACTAAACATACTGGACTTATCTGAAAAGTATGCCATCCTGTGTACATCTGCCTTTTCCAGAATTATTAATAAATGTCCTGGAATGCCACTAGTATGGGATGCTTGACTTGTTACATTGAAAGCAGTTTATTTATCTCTCTGTCTTTGGTCTGTCTCACACTTTCTGATGCTTAAACTTTACTTAACATCCACCCTCCAAAGAGTGATTTTTAATTTATTTTTGCAAGTTACTTCAATGTGCTGACTTGTGTCCAGCTACTCAATCTGGGGCTGACAGCTTCAAAGAACTATAATAGGCCAGAAGGCCTGAAAGCAACCAGAGCAACATGGCTACACTGTGCCATTTGGGGACACACAATTTCTATTATTCAGACTATTTTAACCCCATTTAACAAGCAGTGGTTTACTCTCAGTGTGCAGAACTAAACAAGTTGCATGTTTCCCTACAAATGCCACAAGTTCTAAAACATGCTCCACATACAGCTTACCCACAAAACTGAGTATGAAAGGATGCAATGTATGTCTGTAACCCTAACCTTCTTTTCAGTGTATTATCTTTCAGTTTTCACTGAGCTAGGCTGTATTCTGCAGAACCAGTTCTGTTTCCTTTATAGTGACCTGAACCATGACTACTGATACTCCAGAAGAGCTGTCTTCATACAGCCATACCAGCCTAGGGATGCATTTGGATCTGCTTCCACCCCACACAGTGTTTATTAACCACTATCAAAAGAAGGATATCCCAAACAGGAAGAAAAGCAAGATGTTAGCGGTGTAGTGTATCAAACGACAGTATCAAGTAAATGACCTTACCTAGAAAGTCTATCAAGTAAATGACCATTGAGGTTTGGATCCACTCGATCATATACTAACCAGGACAGGAAGAAACTTGGATCATCTCAAGTCCCTCTCATCAACCTTTACACTCACAGCCTCTGCCGCTCCAGCTTCAGAAAGCCATTTGGAAAATTCATGAGATAGATCCAATTACTGACATCAAGGAACATAAAGGTACTCAAACTTTCATTATTTTGTTTGCTCATATACTCAGATGTTGTAACAATTACACAAAGCCAGTAGATTAGTGAAACAGGAGCAGAGTCCTTTTAGACTGGATGTCAGTGGCCTTGGTAAAGGAAAGCATCCTCTTCATGGATCTCTCAGGTACTGTTATCAGCTGACCCCATGCAATCCTGATAAAGCCTTAAGCTATTGCTGGACTCTTCATGAGGACAGATTAGAAACTAACCAGGGGTCTCACATGTTGGCTAGATACTTGCCTGAGGAAATGTGAGGGGTGCTACTTTTCTTGTCCGTACTAGACTACTTTAACACATACAAACATAGAATAGTCTGGATTGGAAAGGACCTTTAAAGTTTATCCAGTCCAACCCCCCTGCAATGAACATCTTAAAATAAACTGCTTCTTCAGCAGCAAAAGTGAAATACAGAATCATATTCTACTAGCTGAATCCTGGTTTCCAATTCAGATGAAAGAATCTATTTTTCAAGACTTATTTCTTGAACCCTGATCTTCTACTCATACTGTACTCTACAAGTATGAGTAGAAGCATCAGCCACTTACTGCAAAAAGTATTCCTAGTTAAGTTTCACACTGATATTATGAGCAATTTATCTTTCATTGCTCCATCCTTAATTTTTCCAGCACTCAAGATACTTGAGAAAAGTATCTTCTGTTGTTGGATGCCAGACAAGGCCACTTCTGCTCAGGAGGATCAGAATAACTTGAAGCACAACTGTGCTGGAATTTTAAACATCTGGTTTATTCAGTGAAAACTTCCTCATGACAAGAAGAATCCCTGCTCCTCCTTTCCTAATTCCAGAGAGACAATAACCATGAAAAATTAATCCATGTTCTGTTCTTATACCCAAACTGATGCGTTAGGAATGCCTCATGACAATGGAGTGCAGTCATGGCTTGTATCTTTACCCCGTTAAAGCAGATTTGGTCATTCTTCAGATCCACCAAAACCCCATACATAAAATTCATAGAAGCTCTTGCTTATTTCGAAAGCTCAGGGACCATCAAGACTACTAGGATCAAAGATGAAGACTGTTGGTTCAAGAAGCTCTGGCTGCCACACTGTGAGACAAAAGGATAAAAGTGTTTTCTGTATTATTCTCTGGGCTTTGTGTCTTTTGGACAGCAGAGTCAGCTTGAACAATCCCATGCTGATGTGTCTTAGCAGGCCAGAAACAGCCTGAGAGCAGACTGCCATTCCTGGTTAAAAGAACAGGGACTGTGCCTATCATTTCCACAGGGGCCTCCAGCTTTCTGATCCCTCCTACCTACATCGGGATAGAGCTGACAGCTCAAAATGATGAAAACCTGGGAAAGGAGAGGCAAGAAGGAAAGAGAGAGTCTGTTCATGTTTTCTGTTTATAAATGCCTAACTTTCAGCATTCTTACCTTAGAAAATCCTTTCGTAAACTACCTTGACAAGAACAAACAATGGTGCAAGAGAGGAGACTTCAGCTTCCCTTTAGGGCTTTTCATGTTCTTTGCCTGCTACTTCTCTCAGGACAGGATTAGTCCTTTGGAAGCAGCTGCTTTCTTTAGATTTCAAAGCCAGAGCTTGTTTATTGTAACACCAACATGTCTGTGTCCCTTTATCATCTCCTCCCCCCCCCCCCCGCCATAAATGAATGCATCTTTATGAGAAAGGCATCAGGTGACACCTCCCTGGGTCAAAAGTCCCAGAGTCATTCCAGTTCGACAGAGCAGAGCTGAGGTCTACTAAGTGCTGAGAGCCGGGGCGCACAGCACTGCCACGTGCAGCACTGCTGTGCGCTGATGCGTTGGGACAAGCTCCTTCCAGTTACAGCGAATATTAATTCCACTCATTACTCCTCTCCATGCATGTGCACAAGTTTTCAGACCAAAACTAAAATGCAGCGAGTGAACACGCACCACACGTGGAGAGAGGTAATGAAACATCTGCTCTTGGTGGAAAGAAAACATACAATCAACAAGGGAGACTTCTGCATTGAAAAACTGGCAGTAGCTAACATCAGCTCTCTTAGATGTCCCTACAGAAACAAGTGAGCCTCAGGTGGGTGATTTAGAGCCTTCAAATTAAAACCAGATTTTTCATTTCATTTTAATAGCAGCTTCAAATACAGATAGAGGTGCCTGAAGTTGACCTGTGTGACTATTCTTCTACCTCCCCTCTGACCAAAACTGGTATGAAAAGTAGGCCACGGAGAGTAGAGGCCACAGCTTCAAAGTGGGAATGCCTAGAGCTATGTATATACAGCTATTTTCAGGCACTTTTTTAAGTTGGTGGCCTGATTTTGAGAGGTTCTGAGTATGTACCACTCCAGAAATGGACATGCTCCACAAATTACAAAAAATGAAACCTAACTACCCACTTTGGCCTTGAACCGGAAATACCCAGTTTTCTAATCACCAACAGATCTACAATTCCTGTTAAAAGGATACCTACACAGACTGCTTGGCATCAGAGACTCACTATATTAGAGTATGTGTATCTGGAAAAGAGGTTGCTGCACTGTGGCATCTAAAGGAAAAGACAGGTCAAGTGTCACTAGAAGAGAGAGAGAGATACACAGGGATGACATGCCATGCCCAAGGTCATGCAGCAAGTCAGAATCAGCACCAAGTAGAAAACCCTGAGCCTCAGATTGAGTGCCTTACCCATTACATCATGCTGAGCCTTGCTCCTAGTCACAAAAGATACTTGCAGCTGTTCAAGAAGTTATTTCTAAGTCAGACAGACAGAATCTAATAAGAAATGTAGGGAAAAGAAAAGGATGCCATAATCTGTTCTGTAATATACCCCCAAATCAGAAAGAGGTGCACACAGCAGCAACTGCATCTCATATAATAGTAAACAATCAAACATAAATTATTACATGCTGGGATGAAAATACTACCGCTAAAGAGCTTTATACTGTTTAGTCTCCCAAGAGAATAGATACCATACTTCAAAAAAGATGTTAGAAGAGAGGGAAATTCAGGAGTCACAGTTTGGCCCATCAGGAGTTCTCTCATCTAGGGGAATCCTACAAAGACCAGTTTTTGTATGAATTTTAGATTTGGACTTAAATTTAAGAATCTAAGATCAGAAGATTTTAAAATCATGAGAAGAGCCAGGTGGAAGTGGTTAAAAAATGAATTCCAGGGTCTGCAATATCTGAGGTCAAATATTACTGAAGAAACCTGCAAGTCACTTGAGACAGCAAAGGAAGCCGAGTAGCCACTGGGAACACTGACGAGGTAGAGCACTGAGTGAGTAGCATGTTTACATTATTTTTCATTTGAAATCCTCCAGTTTAGGTTCTTACTTGTAAGATATGTGGGGAATCTTAAAAACTTTTAATCATTAAAACTAAGTATGTAATGTAAAAACGTTAGCTAGTGCCTAGTCACAGTGATTGTCTGTTATCACCTTAGGCATAACCTAAAAAGTCAGATCTTGAATTCTGAGGCTGTAGGATCCCAGCTTTTCAACACAATATCAGAGAATTTAGTTGTTTTTCACAAGGTTAAAGCTTAAAACAGACACAGCTCCAGCTATACAATACCCTGCTAAAACAAGATTTCCGTTAAATAATGCTCCTAATCTTTCACCAAACATTACAGGACTCAATCTAGAGCACTATATCAGAAGCATTTCTTTACAGATAAGTAAACAAAGCAATACGGCTGCTAAGAGAACTCAACAGCTATGCAAAAAATCTATTCAGTGACTTATTTCAACATAGATCTGCCAGCTATGTAGGACACACACTGGGAATGCAACCTTTATTTTCTCAAACCTTAGTAGAAAGACTCAGGAGTGAAGGTTTTAGTAGCACTACCTCTGTTAGAGCTTGCACTCAACATAACATAGAACATGAAAAAGAGGAAGTCACAGCCCTGTCAAGACTATGGCGTAAAAAAAAAAAAAAAGAATTAATTAAAATCAATGCTAAAACATCTCTTACAGACTTCTCTTCCCACCACCCCCTACTTCCTTCCAAGGGAGATATCACTATGTATACTGAAGAAAATAATCTCTGCAAAGTCACCTAGCAACTGCTATAGCTGCATACTAGCACACCAGGTTCAAGGTGAATCCTGGAACAGGTCACCCAGAGAGGTCCTCCAGTCTCCACCTGTGGAGACACGCAAAACCCAACTGGATAGAACTGGGGAACCTGCTCTATAATATACTTCTTTTAGCAGTGAGTTGGACTATATGATCTCAAGAGGCCTCTTCCAACATCAAAGATTCTGCAAGTCTGTGAACTTTGTATTTCCACAAGGATTGAGTGATTATAGTGTCAGTCTAGGACACAGAAAGTTCCCTTGCTTTCCTTCAGACTACATGTACAGTTCATGCCTAGTACTCAGTTCTCCTCCACCTCCGTTCCTTTAGTGGCTGCAGAAACTCTGTGGCAGCAGAGACAAGGACTGTGCCACAAAGTGCTTTTCCAACCCATTCTCAGGAAGCTGGATCAAAGTACTTATCACTCATACACCTGACTCCATGAAGAGGGAGCTACAGGACTTTCAGAAAGCCTAACACTGTCCAGATGCCCAGTCTTAAACACATTAAATACAGATTTCCCTTTTTCAGGAAGCATAGAGAATTCACTGTCAAAAGGGCAGGCAAGGCATTAACTTGGACATCTGAAGAATAATTACATTTAAAATCAAGCTGTTTATAGAACATGGGTCCCTATTGCTGCAGAACACTGTCACCTGAGCAACACCTGCCATTTTCAAAGGTGCGAGCAACACAGATGGAGGAAGCAGTGTGCAAACTGGAGTCAGCACAGCACATAGTCATCCTACCTTTAACTCAATTGATGCAAGTCTTTAGTTATAGAGTTCTTCTAAGGTCTACAAGGATAAAATGAAGCATAAACTGAAGATCATAAATAAAGACTATGCTTCATTTATAGTTACTTTAAAAACATAATTCAAATAGATATGATGATCACCCTGAATCCAAAACTGGTCTATAAACAAACACTGAATTTTCTTTTGAAAGACTTTCAACAGCAGATTTCTCCTTACACACATTCACAACTCTCCAGAGTTTCTGGCATTCCTTTGGAAGAGATACTCCCTTACACTGAACTTAACCCATAACATCAATACTGTATCCTTCTTTGATAAACTTGGCTCTCCAATTACAACTAAAGACTAACACTATTTTTTTGGCATTGACATCCATTTTGAAATTCCAGAACAGAAAAAGATGTGGCTCCTACGACCTCATACTATTCACAGATGTATTACTTCTTGTTTGAATTTAAGTGCTCATGGCCTTGGGGTATGACATGACAGCTGCAAGTAGAAAACACAATTTAGCAGGTGAAAACAAGAAGGGAAAAAAACCACGACACTGTCTAGAGGGATGCAACTTTATTCTCACTGCAGATCATTATATGCAGAAATAGAGAGGCTGATCTAGTTAGGCCAGAACGAGAAGATAGACAATTACTCAGCTCTCCTGAGATTTCCCCTGCAGAATACAAAGTTGGTTCAAGGTGTCTGTCATGATATTTCTGATGGAGAGACAGAAATGAGATGGAAAGAGGGCGTAGAGGATGATGATGACACAAGGACAGGGGAAATATGGTCACCTAAGACTGCATCAGCCAGTGAGAACAGGTGAAGCTTTTCTTTACCTCATTCCTCTACTCTATTAATAGCTTCTCTTAAAGTGTCAGTTTTAACTGAATACAAACCTACTTTTTTCCTTTTCCTCCTTAAGCATCTATTCCCTTCTCACATTAGTTTGACCAGAGGAGGTCAAAATATGCACAAGACAGACAACTCACATAGATGGAATGCTCTCCAAAACATATTGTAATAAATAACAGTAATTGTAAACAGTAACAATACTGATAGCAATTTAAGAAAAATAAACAAATGACCCCCACAAAACAAACCACATCCCCCCCCAAAAAAAAAATTCCACAACCCACCCTACTGAGTATCTCCACTGCTAGAACAAAATCCTAACTACTTTCTCAGAGCACAGGTTTCCCTCAGCATCTCTCTCCAATCCACAAATAGCAATAACCACTCCGTACCAAAATCCTTTTAAACTGAGCATTCTCTCTTAAAGAGATTCCAAAAGACAAGGGAGAGTGCTGTGAATTATTAATCTTATTTTTACATAAAGACACTGCTGATGGGGCCAAACAGGTCAGACGCAAACAGCATGTCTATAAATTCACAATTATAAAAATACAAACTGATAAGCTTCTTATCTACCAATCAGGATAGTTGTAATGCAGTCACAATGGTAATTCCAGTAACACCCAACTAGAACACAGTTCAGCAATGGGGTTTCCCCAGGTACAGTCATGTATATGAAAAGGTTACTTCAAGAGCTATTCTAGATTTAAACTCAAAAGCCAATAAATTCTTCAAGAATAAGATAGTAACAGCAATAGAAAGGGAATGAAAGGCTAAAAACCCAACAGTTCCAATGGTTAAAATAATAATAAGGTATTAGAACTATTCAGGTTGAAAAGGCACATCTTCTAAACATGGGAATATAACTCAAATGATGCCAAGTAAAGACAACAGTCTATGTCAGGTAACTAGCCAACAACAGAAATGCATTTATGTTACTCATAGCAATTAACTTGTGCAATAGGCTTCCAGTGCCTCTAAAAGATCATAGCTCTATTTACAGTTTTAATTCTTTCTGTCCTTTCCAAAACCGATTTTTCTTCTTCCATAGATCTTCTCCAAATTCAAGCCTCTGGATTCTTATGGCAAGCTGCTGAGTATCTACAGTCATCTCAATTCACCAGCAAGCACAAAAAGACAATGTTTCCAGAAGATTTCTGGGAATGCTCACTGTAGTAAATATGCTCCCCATTAAATCCACATCGCATTTTTAACCAGATGCAAACCTCCTTTGTGTACATGGAAAAGAACACGAGGTTCCAGAGGGCAAACTGGTGACACAGGAATGCTTCAGTGCTTGTGCTCCCATGGAGAGACAGAATGCAAGGAGCCCAAAACCCACTACTTCAGACCTCACCTCCAGCCTCCAGAAGCCAGCTACTTCCTTCTCTAGTCACAACAAAAACCTTCAGGGAGAGCAGGTATCTGCCTACCTTGCATGTATGCCTCTATTTGCCGAATTAGCTCATAAGACTTGGATCGGTCCAGAAGTGTACGAATAGCTGGAAGAGGGTCCAGGATAATGGTTTCTGGATGAGCATCAATATACTCCTGGGAAAAAAAAATAAATAAAAAGAAAAGTCATTAGATTGGCTGTAGAGTGTATAAAAATAATGAGGTGGGGGAAAGAACAGGCCAAGTTAAAATCCTAAAGGTTTCTCTTTAAAGGGAGGCAAACAGACATGAGCAACACACGAAGTCACTAGGTAGCATGGACACTGATATTTGAAACAAACACAAGCATGACAGGTAACTGTTTTACCATGTCAAATTTCTCCTGTGGACTTGCTACGAGCAGTGAAACCTGTCCTGCAGACACATCAACTCAGAAGGGAGCCAGTAGCAAAGTGCCACAGTAACAGCTGTGAGCAGGGCTGAGAAAAGCAATTAGGAGAAGAAAGATGACACACTGCTATATTGAGGTCAGCCTTGCATCAAATTACAATGACTATCACCTGAACACCACAACTATCTGAACTAAGCTCAGAACTACATCGGGGTGCTTTAATATTGTTATTATTGCTGTCCTTTATATGAGTTGAAGACAGTGTTATGAGCTGAATGATAAAGGCTGGAATTTTTTTTTTGGCAGAGCTCAAGAGATTGCTGCTTCACTGTGCATTCATTGAGCTTTGAAAGCATCTATGCTGCTGCTTCTCTAAGATCATACTCTCCTATCTTGACCACAAGAACAAAGGAAAGTTAATGCTGTCATGAATCTTCATCTTGGGAATTCAATGTGTCATGATTGCACTACTGCACTGTGGCCATCAACACAGACACAGCTGCCAGGTACTGCTCTTGCAAACCTAACAAAACTTCCTTCTCAGAACAAAAGCTGAGTTCCTTCACCATTAACCCAATGTGGAATGACAAAGTCAATGGGACAAACAAGAATCCGTCTTACACTATCCAAAATCAGACAAACATTTCCAAACTTCACATCTGTTGTACCAAACTTCCCAAAACATCTTTACATTTACACTCATTTATTTAAGTCCATTCATGCAAATGCATGGTAAATGCTCCTGCAAGTAGTGGACTTCTGTGAAGTCTTACTGCCCTTGAGTTGATTACTTCAGAGAACAAAACATACTCCAAAAGATACTTGCCCATATTGTGAGGTGCCCTCAGGAGACACACTTTGCTAGACATTACGCTAGAGAGAAAGGATATCCTTTGTCTTGGCCAGTCTCTGGTTCCACCTTGAATTCAAGCTCTTCATACTTCCATCCTGGCCCAGCTCATACTAATCCTTTCCCTCGCATATACGTTTGTCCTGCCTGTGGCCTTCACCCTCCTTTACTCCCCTCCAAGGAGGGAATGGTTTTTGTTTCTTGCTCCTTGTGCACATGCCCAAATGTTTCTGACGCTCACACTGGCACTGAGGACTAATCTCACCTCCCTGGGTTAGGCACTTCATCTACAATGATAATACCTCTAAACTGCATTAAAAGATCATCCAAGCACTAAATTTGACACAGCATAATAAAGTTTAACAGGAATGAAGGCATGATCCCAAGGCCACTGTACACCAGGCAACATGTCAACAGAAGTGAGCATCTTAGCTGACTTTCCAGTGACCTATTTCTCATCTTATTGCCTTAAGGGGCCTCCAAAAAACTCTGTAGATGAAGGAGGAGATGAAGGATGTTTTCTAAAAGTCATTTAGAGTCTGGAGGACTTTAATGGACTACTATAATGTCGAGAAGAACTGCACTGAGTGTAAGGTGACAGACCTCCACACACACACAGGTGCCGGAACATTAGATTTCTTTATAAAACAAGGAAGTTTCTCAGCATCAAACCTTTGTCGAGTACTATATACCCTATATATATACACTATATATATGTCCTCCATATACAGGCCTAGGTACTTGGGCAGGCAGAGGGCACACGAATGGTAAAATTCAGAGATGTCAGCAGGGCAGTGAAGATCTGCATCACCTGGGTAAAGGAAGGGACTAGGACCTGAAGTATGTCTCCTAGAGCTACTCTGGGGACAGGCTACAGATCTCCCATTTAAAATGAATCCAGAAACAGTCTCCCCTTTGAAGCAAAGGAGTCTGTCAATGAAGAACAAGGTCAACGTATTTGCACAGGTCATCTCTATTTGAACACAGTGGGTAACTGCTGAAGTTGTTCAGGGAACAGAAACATCAAACCAGCACTCCAATCTTGACAACTCTGCTCTTTTCAGGCTTGGATTTCCATCACAAAGCACACTAAGCCATCACTGAATATACAACTGTGGAGATTACTTAACAGATTGGAAACCTCTTGATGTAGCCTGAGTAGCAGCACTCTTCCCATGGCACAGAATTACTCCACTACCAGAAATACAGATCTGGATAAACATCATGGGTTTGTGTCCAAGAACTTTGATAGCAGATATAGATATGATCATGAAAATGGAGCAGTTGCAGAAGGAAAAGAGAAACACTGGAGCTTTCAGTACAGCACCTTTCAACTTTGAATATTCAAATCTTCTGTTCATTCCAACAAAACAACTCTGCACCCTCCTTTTGTAGATTTACTTAAGACTGGTATCCAATAGCAGACGCCAGCAACCCAGGCAACGATCTGGAGGATATTTATGCTTCCCAACAATATTTTGAAAAGGCTCTGTCCTTGGGCTGCAGTTCAGCTTGACCTAGACAACATCAATGTTTTCCTCTTCCTAATCTTTGACATAATAAAAGCAAACAAGAAGGAACAAGGACTTTTAGCAGATCCTCCTTTGTTTGTATTCCAGGCTTGGCATTCAGTCATGCTCCGTACCAGCCCTGTTATTGGCAGAATACCAGCAATGAAACTTGAAATCAAAGAGAGATCAAGTATTTCATGTTCCCTATTAAATACCTCTGGCTATAACCCAGATATTAAAAGACAAAAACAACAACAAAAAACCCAACCAACCAATCAACAAACAAACAAAAAAATATCACACTACCACACATACACAAAAATCTAAAACCAAACCACAAACCCAAAACAAAAAAACCCAACAAACAAAAAAAACCCCAAAGCCAAATAAAAATAGCCACAATGCACAATAAACAACTTCTCTTGACAAGTCTGTGTATAGATGAGAATAGAGTTGCTTATCATTTTACCCAAAAAGGTAGCTATTTTCTTTAAGATATATCTATTCATATTTCAACAGAAAGTTGATACAAAGTTGCAGTTGATACTGCAAATACTAGGTCATTAGACAATAAGAGAGACTCACTGACTTGATTTTATTGCTAGGTAATAAAACTTCAATGATCTTTTATTTAACATTAAACAAAAGTTCCATATAAAAGCAAAAAAAAAACAGTTAGCAAATGACACAATAACAGCATTTGGATGTGTGTTTTCCCATGTACAGAAACATGAAGATGACTGCTTGTAACAACAGATCAACACTTTCCAGTGGAGAAAGATGTAAAGACAGATACCAGCTTGTCTAAAGAGTTTACATCAGATTCAGACTTACAAGTTCCTTTTCCTTGTCTTAGGCTGCGATGGCTTCTTTTGACAGACACCAAAGGTAAAGGTGTAGGCAAGTTGGATCTTGGACAGTTACCTTAAAACTGTCTGTTTCTGAATCTAAAAGAGATTCCTGCAGTGGTTGGGATGGATGAAGGAGGCAGCAAGGGGAACTGGGGAAAGGTCTTTCCTATTACATTTCTATTCACTGCACATCTCAAAGCAACTTTCTGAGTACTTAACTTCTCTGTCTCGCCTTCAGAAGTCCAACACTGCTTCATGCTGCAAATAGCTACCCATAAGAAGCTATCTACCAGTTAGCACTCGAATGAAAAATTTTCAGTTAATTTTGCCTGCTTATATGGAATTTTTCAAACAGGAAAACCACGGGTACTGGCCTTTGAATTCAGGTGCAAAAAGGCCATTCCAACTGTCTCATCTTGTCTGCCCAATAAGAAAAAAAATTACTAAAATTTTATAATTTCCTTTGATTTTTCAGTTGCCTTTTCTCAGCAGAGCACATGAAAAGAAATGTGAAATTCATGGGTTAGTAATTTGGGGGAGTTAGAGGGGCATTAAAATTCCACTGGCATAATCTCCATGAGTAAGTACTCAAATCATATTCTTGCAGATGAGAATTCTGAAGAAAGCAATCAGTACAGCAAGAATAACACACTTCTCCCCTTCCAAGCAAGAACAACACTCTAACTCCTTCCCTTCCAAAACATCTCCCTAATTCTCCTTCCTCCCAGTCTCAAACCCAGCTAAGGAAGCTTTTAAGTCAAGAATAAAAAAGCCCTTCCTGGACATCTTCAGAGTGTGAGAGCCAACAGTCTGAGGGCAGGGGTGGGAGGAAACACTTAAAATTATGGTTCTAATGATGGAAAATCAATAGGGTTATTAATTTGTCTTTCAGAGCTTTTTCTGAATGATTTCTCTTTGCATTAGCCTTCTTAAAAACACAGATCAGAAGCAGGTTTTATACCTAGGCATCTGCTGTCAGGTTGATCAAAATTTTGAGTGGAACAGACTTGCAACGAATGAAGCTACTCAAGTCCCTGTACAGCTATGACAAGCGGCTGCTCAGAGAGTATTTTGCTCTAATCAAAGCATAACAAAGGTTCCTCAGCCAAAACATTTTCTTTTTCCAGAAAGCAGGAAGTGGGGTAGTTTAGCTCTCTTTCTTACCAAGAACACTGGAACTGGAGCACAAGCAAGTGAAAGGACACCTGGAGACTATGCTTCTTCCCACCTGATTTCTTTCCATGCTCCTCTGGTCAAGAAGGAAACACCAAGGACTATAACAACTGTTATGATTACTTTTTACCAGGCAATTAAGAACAGCCATTAAACAGCAAGTCAAAAACAGGATGCTAAGAGGCTTCATAGTCTATCAGCCCTCTCCACCAGACTGTACAATGATTCACCACAGACTCCAGAGAGCAGGCACACAGAATCATGTAAATGTGTTTCCTCCTCAGCTCCTGCAGATGAGATGGGTCAAGGCCTCTACAATATAGCACTGGAAAAAAGTTATTCTTACAAAGGTCATAAATTAAGCTCAGCAGATAATTTCTCCTGTGGTCAAGAATCCCTTGCTTTCTACACCCTGGAAGACTGCTTTATGGAGCCAGCAAGTGTCATCTTGCTGTTACACTTACAATCAACAGCAGGAAAATTTGCCCTGTTTAGTTAAGATGATCAGAACTCTGTCAGTTTATCTAACGAACAATAAGAGAACCACACTTGAGCAGGTGCCAGAAATACCACAGTGCTTAGGCAACATCACACACACATAAGTAGCTCTCTTGCCAGGTGGTCACTTCATGTTTTTGAAGTTGCTCATTGGTTTCAGTTTAACAAAACCAAAACACCTATCCTACCTCACATACTTCATACAAATCACTTATTACAATTATTTTTATTTCTATGGAACATATTTATCTTCATTTCTAATTAGTTTTCAATATCTTAAAAATAATACAGGGCAGATGGAGACAGACAGCAGTTTCCTGTCAGTTTCTGCCCTGTATACAAAATTTCCTGAGAATACCCTTTAGGCACACTCTGGTATGTAATTCAACACTGGCAGACCTCTCCTCTGCTTCACTGGTTCCTGGGTACATGTTTTACTACAACAAAAGTTTCCTGCATGCCAGTGATGTGGCACAACTCACTCAGAACCAGAAGCCCAAGGCCTCGGTGTATGGGGAGAGCATATCCTTCAGAAGCCTACTCACAAGGGTACAGTTCAGTGTGTACATCATGTGTTGTCATAGCTACTGAAAAGCCATACCAGAGCTCCTAACAGAAACAAACCAACCTTAATTCCTTATGACAGCCATTCTGAGCTGACCTTAAGGGCTTCTCATATTAATCTCGAAATAGAGTTAATATAATTTCCTTTAATTTACAGCTTGCGAAAGAAAAGCTTAGGAATGCCAATGGGATGGTCTAGATCACAGTAATGAAACTGGGAAAAGCATATGAGTGAACCCACATTCCAGGACCCCCTTCTAATTCTTTAGACATTACCTTGCACTACCTCGCAGGAAGATGGCATTGTCAAAAAAACCCACATGTATTAGATAATAGTGTTTACTATACAACCAAGAACTAATGACAGGGAGAAAAGAACAAACATCAAGTTCTCCTTTAACATTCTTGTTTTTTCTTATTAATTAGTGTTTAAATTTAACATTCCTAAAAATGAAGGCCCCAGTCAGCTGGGTGCAAACATTTCACAATACCAATTAAGCAAATTTCTTAGCATAATCCTGCAACAGCCCTTCTAGAGTATGTTAGGCTGAAGCTTGCCATTGTAAACAGAGCAATGCTAAACTGGAATTAAGAAGAGCATTCAAAAAGGCTAAAACCACCATCAACAGGGACATGAAATGAAAATGTAGAGAAGTCCTCAAAGCATGAGCAGAATTTGCCACCATCCTTTGTACAGAAGACACTAGTATAAGACAATGCTCTGTATCCACATGGTGCTTCTCACCCAATTTGTTTCTGTCTTAAACAGTTCATACTATTAGTTGAACTGTATTTACCAATCAAGTCAGGAGACAGAGAACTATTTCTTTTCCATCTGACTTGCTCAGAGACTTATCCTCACTTCCACTCAATCTCTACTAAGTGAGCTCTGGAAAAATACATATGGAGCATGTGTTACTGTAAAGAGAGGTATTCTACTGACACATTTGCTTATTAACAGATCCACCAACAATTAAAGGGTGCTGACTTACATGCAGCATATGTCCCAGGTGTGCAAACAACCTTTGCTTTCTACAACACTTGACACAATCCAAATTTCCAGTATTACCCAAATAAACAAAGGTTTGGTTTCCCATCAGCCTCCTGCAAATTAGCTTCACCAGAGCCACAGTATTATTTTTGCTCAAGTACCAATATTCACAGGAAAATTATGACCATTATTAAGAAAGAGACCAATTTAGGAAAGGGTGGTATTAAGCTGAAGCACAGACGTAAGCACTCGTTAGCAATGAAATAGCAGCAATAGTAACAGATGACTGAATTCCAACCCTATTATCTCGTCTCTGGATTACAGTAATTTCTGTTTCATCCTGCTGCAACCCAAACCTGTTCCAGCCCAACTTGTTTCCCCTTTTGTTCTGTGTTATTCTTAGAAGGCAGCATGTTCCTGTGCTATGGAGGTATTTAGATGAATTTATCACTATGCAAATCCTACAGGAAGAATTTGACACGCTGTATCAAATACCTCTGCCAGCACTCACCATGACGTCCTGCATCAACAAATGCTCTCATCTGTCCACATTAGTCAGTGTGTCACAAGAAGCATACCCCAGTCCAAAGCAATGACCCAATAACTCACCCATTTACCGTACACGCTGTATGAGATTAAGTCCAAGCTGCCAACAAAAAAATCACGCACAGGAGACAGCGGAGGTGATATTAACACAGACGAACTTGGCAGTATGGGAGAGAAGAGCTGGGTCAGGAAACACAGAACAGTAAGATTTGTTTGCCCTAGATCTTAAGAGAAGGTTTCTTACTGGTTTCCTTCAGAAGCCACCTTTTAAAATTATGAAGATGTTCCTTTATCATTTTCATCAGCATTCACATAGTATACTGGCAGGAATTCTTTGGGAAAACAGTTCTCTGTACCACTATGCCCTGAGTATTTCTGACCTTCAGTGTAAACTTGAGGAAAGAAAAATAGAACAGGACTCTCAGTACTAGAGGATAATCAGTCATAATAACCTTGCTATTACAGAAATTAGCATTCCAGAAACTGGGAAGGCCAAACAGAACGAGGCCAAATTAATTTAGTGGCTTCTGTGGTAGAGAGATGCATGTAAAGGACTCTGCAAACACCTGTTCCTTTTTGTGAACAGTACTCATTCTCTGGGGAATGAAATCAGGACAACATTTGATGGGAAATCAGTTCTTCCTAACCTTACCAATACAATGCAAAACCTACCTAAAGGTGCAAGTCCATTTAGACAAAAAAACTATTTTTGCTGGGCCATCAGTAGTAGGGCAGCAGTGTGCCAGAGAGCTCTTTTCATCAAACCCTATCAACTGCACAGGAAATACGGAATTTGCTGCACCAAGATCATCCTCCTGCTTGAAATGCATAAAGACTATTAAAGAACCACTTACCTGGAACCTTTGAACCAGCTCCAGTGACTGGCTGTCATTCTGGTCTGCTTCAAGGATGACATCTGTCAATTTGTGTATGATCACATCCAAAGGGCCCTGATCTTCAATGGGTTTGGTGAGGTCAAGCTGAAAAAAACCAGAGAGAAACCTTTTATTAATATATGGAGAATCTGAGGTTCTTATTCCTATCACTGTCCAAGGTGTTGTTACCACACAGAAGGCCTTTACTTTACACACGGCCTTTATTTTGGTATGTTACCCAAATTCATGAGAATTTATATTTCACTGAATGTCAGAAAACTTTACTCAGACATTTATTTCTCAGCAGTGTAGGTCTAATTCCATGAAAAAGTAGTTAAGTCATCGGCAAACACACTTCATCCAAACACCTTCCCATGCTTCACCACCCTGAGCTGCAATTTCCCTCTTCAGCTCTCTTTCTCAGTACTTAAACACACAAACAAAAGGAATGTGCCAACAAAGATGATCACCGCTAATAAAAAGAAGACCTACTGTGCCCTTTGCCCTTTGATATTGCACAAAACAGCACCCAGGTAACAAAAGCAAATGACTCAGGATCTCTGCAGGTTCGTGTGCTGCAGTAACAGATATCTAGCTGGTAAGGAGGAGCGCACACCCACAAGCAGACCTTGGCAGTTAGCTGATAGGGGACAAAGACTGGGATGAGGTGTGCAGAAACTCTGCTCCCAACAGCATGGGAAGGCAAGGAAGTGATAGCAATGGGATGAGTCCCCAGTAACTCAGACAGGGTTCTATGAGCAGAGGAACTACCTGTACTGGAAATAGACTGAGTTAGGGATCTCCTGAGAAAATCTTGATGCAAAGAAGGCCACTGGACCTGATCTGATTCATGCAAGGGTATTAAGAGAACTGGTCAATGTCATTGTGAGGGCTTAGATTTATCAGGACGTAAGTCAAACCTGTGAAGACTGCAACCAATCAAGGGAAAAACAAAATCCACCACAAGAACCGTCTGGTTGCAGCACAGAGTCCCGCAGAAGCTGTAGGATCTCCGTCCTTTAAGGTTTTCAAGACCTAACTGGACAAAGCCCTAAGCAACTTAGTCCGAATTTAATGTTGAATCTGCTCTGATCAAGACGATGCATTACAAACCCCTAAGATCCCTACTAAAATTAGATGATCTTAACTAGATTATCTTTAACTAGATGATCTTAAGGTCCTTTCCAACCCTAACTATTCTATGATTCTATGAGTCTTTCCCACTGAGTAAGTCATTTCCGCTGGGACAGGCTCCTGTGAGAGGCAATAGTAGCAGATTGGTTTATTCTAATTACTTTGTTTAGTCTGTGTAAATATTACCAGAAAGTGACCTTTAACATCTACCAGCATGGTACAAAACCCTTCCCTGCACAAAACCCGTTTCATAGACCCTTTAACAATTGTATTTAAATAACCCAGGGTGTGTTTCACTCTGAAAAGGCAAACTGGACACTTCATAATAACTCACAAGCAAACCTGCAGTTTAGCTGGAGAACCAGTTGTGCTTCTCCTCCATGTTGAGTTTGCACCAAAAAAGGATTAAACAGGGGAAGTTTAGACTGAATATAAGGAAGAAGTTCTTTACTGTAAGGGTGGTGAGGCACTGGAATGGGTTG
>JBCJKH010060486.1:0-13655 GCA_039877255.1 Loriculus beryllinus | reverse complement strand
CTTGTCCTGTCACTACAGTCCCTAATGAAGAGTCCCTCCCCAGCATCCCTATAGGCCCCCTTCAGATACTGGAAGGTTGCTATGAGATCACCACACAGCCTTCTCTTCTTCAGGCTAAACAGACCCAGCTTTCTCAGCCTGTCCTCATCTGCCATGAGTTCCTGGTCCAGCTCACTAAGTGCATTCTTTGGTAAAATAACCATTCTGGTAGAAACAAGCTGCAACACATGAGAAAAGTGTTTTCCATACAGATTGTTTCAAAATCAACAGCTTTAGTGTTTTCTATTGCCTTCCTACATTGCTTTTTTTCTACTGGAAGAGTGTGTTGTGATAAAGACTGTAACAGAGGGCTTATCCTTTATATTTTAGGGGAGGTTTATGAAGATGCCAGGTCTTCAGCTGTGTTCACAAAGTAGGTCTTTATTGGAAAGAAGCAAAGGGAACATCTATTATTTTATTAGGACTTTCTAGAGCAGTACAAGCTCTCTCCTCACAGTGCAGGAAGCTGGCCACATGACTGCAGGGATACTTTATATTCAGTTAAGTGCTGCCTATATCCCATATTTACACACAAGAAAAGCACTGGCTGCTGCCTGCTTTGTGAAACTATGTGAGGCAAAGTTGAGGCTGAGATTTGGGACCTCCCTTTTCTCCAACCTGATTTGCCTGTCACCCTTATTCTAATTTAAGATATTGGTTTACAGAACACGAAAGGAAGAATCAGAAATGCATGCAGTTAAATTAAGCACCGGAACATGCTGTGTTTATTTTTAGTTTGAAAAAGTGGATTTTCTTTTCTGTATGTTGAAGTTCTGCTGTCAGAGCCCTGCTGGTAACGTGCGTGTTTTCAGAAACTTTGTGAACAAGTAAATGCTAGCTGTGCTTAGACGGACCTTTGGCTTAGCTTTTTGACCCTTTTGTGGTTATTTTTGGCAAGAAAGTTCCATAGAATAATAAGCAGTGAGATTGAAACGTGGGGAAGAGTCGTGCTTTCTGTTGATGAAAGCTCTCTCGGAAGGCTTTTCCCAGAGGAGGCTGTTCTATTCTTAGGCTACACTTTGCTGTCTGTCACCTCTTATAAGCTGAACCCAAGAGGCAACGCTGCTACACCTGTGAACCTGCCTGCCAGCGTTTCTTTTAGCTTCCTTTGTGAGTGACACCTGCCAGATTCAGAAAGCCATGATGTGCTGCTTGTCAGTACCCCAGAACTCTGGTGCCTCTGAGCCAAAGCATATATTTGCTCAAAATCACAGATGCCTCCTATCTTATTGAACAGCTCTTTCAGCCCCAGATGAAGACTCTAGTCCCAGAAGACCTCAAAAGGAGTTTTGTGAAATGTTAGATATGAATAGCACAGTACAGTGAAATGTGTAATGCACATAGCTGATCTTTGACCTGCTTACTTTTCTCTCTATGGGACAGTAATAGCTGTACATAAACACTGAGTGTTGGACTCTTTGCCAGCTGTAAATGTTCCCCTCAAGAAGTAATCATGAACCTCCTGTACTTAGGGAGATGTTGGATGTAGATGTTTATGGTGGAATTAATCTCCTCTAACTTATCTGTCATGTATACATCAGATCTGAGTGCATTGTCCAGGTTACCTTGCCTGCAAAGCAACACCTTTACGGGATGATTCCTCTTTCTCTAAAGTGTAAGTCTGAAATTGAATGAATTTTCCTTTAGGAATGCCACTTTCTCCTCTCCGATACTGAAGGGGGTCTAGATAACTAACTCAGATGTTAACATCTGTTTGTTAGCTTCTAAATCTGGATCAGATGACTGGGCTTTCAGTGTAGAGATACATCAGCTGTTCATGGCAGAACTAAAGACACCCAAGAATTTATCCTTCCTTTAGATTTTGAGTTCAGTTGTAGTCCTGTAGGCTGTATGTTTAAAAAATTATGTCAGAAAAATCCTTATCAGAAGGTGGTATGAAATTTTCATTACCTGAGTGTCTAGAAAAACAATTCTAGTATATGCTTTTATGCTATCTTCCCTGAATGATCGAGTATATTTAGTCTCTGTTACATGTTGGTTTTAGAGATTGAGTGGTAAGCTACACATACTAGATTTCAGTGAGAAATGAATTCCAATCTGGTGATTAGTTCAACTGTATTCCTCTTTTTACCTGAAAACCCCTGAAATACAGGATTTTTGAAAGTCTTGAAAAAGCAGCTCTACTCTGAATATACAGAATAGAGCACTGTATCTTCCTAGAGTATCCTAGTACCACAGAAAACGGTATCTTCAAAATTTAGCTGCCACCCCACAATCCTGTAAATGTCTTTGAATGCTGCATTAGTGAAGGTACTTTTAAGTATAATGACAGTGCATTTTGGTTCTCCTCTTTCCTTAATTGTAACTTTTATTCAGCCCAACTTTTGATGCTATCCTGGTAATACCTGTGGCAATATAAAGCCTGATCTACAGTTTTCTTAGTTCCTTACTATGTCATTAGTATGGAAAGCTGTCCATTTTCACTCTTCCAATACAAAAGACATTTGCAGATTGTCAAAGTTTCTCAACTGCAGAGAAATAGCCATGTAGCTGCTGAGACTGTGGCTAGAGGAAATTAATTCTGGATAAAATGCAGATTTAAGCTCTGAGGCCTTACATACTCCCTGTCTTATCTGGTCCAGCACTGTGCAAATATTACTCATTAATAACATAGCTTTGAATTTCTGTGCTGTTTCCATCATTTTATGTCTTGGGATTTAATCACATTTATGTTGTTATTTTATTAGAAGAAGCCAATATTCCAATCTTGTTAAAGGAGTGAATGTGATAAATATCCCTCCTTGTTTATTGTATCTGCTTCTGATGTATTCATAGGAGAGGTGAAAAGTAGAATAAAGCCATCCAGACAAACTTTTAATACATAGTTTCATGATTCTGCAATAGCAACTATATAGCAAGGCTTGTGAGATAGTTTCTGTTACATTCCCAGCCTGCATCTCCCCAGTGCTACAGGTCTGCGCCCATTTTTGCCACTTCGAAAGTTATCTGACTTCAGGTCATTTATTAAGGCTATTTATTAAACAGTATCCAAATCCACAAACAGTTCTGTGAATTTCAGCAGGATGACTTCTGCTGTAGGATATTACTGAAATGATTAAGGAAGGGTTCAAACAGCCAATTACAGCACTGCAGTAATTGCATTGGGAGAAAGAAAAAAATAAATGAAAAAAGCAGTGAACTGTTCTGCATAATTTCCACTTGTGGCCATACTATAGCACAAACATTTCCTTTAATAGCAGTTTTACCCGTTTTCAAATTAAAACATTGAATCTGAACTTCAGACCCTACTAAAAGAAAATCTCCATCCCTGTTGCAGGTTTTTCTACATATGCATGTATGTAACACAGATATTCTGGAACTGATGCAAAGGAGCAGCACGGACTCATGTGCTCTTCACTTTGACATGGAATGAGAGCTTTCCATGGAAAGCGTTTGTTTTGCCCTTTCCATCCCACTCATTCTGCACCGGTGATCAGCGGCACTTAATCCACAGCTCACCGCAGATGATATGGTGTTTTTCTCTCAGCCTCAATATCAATACGTCATTTCCCATGGCATGAGCAAGCCTGAAGGCTCTCCCAGGATGCTCTCTGCATACTGTAGGCTAGTAACTGCTGCCTTAAGTGGCCTAATGCAACCCAACCTGCTGGGGAACAGGCTGTGTGCAGTGGATCTCCAACCAGAAACGTTCATCTGTCTCAAGGGTAACTCTTGTGCTAGGGTACATGGTTTATCATATGGCTTGCAGCTGATGATTTATTCTGTCTAATGAGGGATTTAGGGTGAATAATCCTCTCTATTTGCCTATTGCCAAATCATACTGTTGTGGGAGCTGGGGAAGGGAGCAAGAAAAATGATAGACATCTCCCCATACCCCTTTAATTATATTCCTCCTCTTTCTGCTTTTCATCCAACGATCTCCAAGCAATTCAGGAAATAGGCTGCTGACACTACCACAACTTGCAGAAGTCCCAGTGGCGAGAATGGTATGAGTAGATGCAAAACACAAAATCTCTGACTCCCAGGCAACTACCTGATCTGTGACAGTATTTTGAGGTCTTATTAATCACTGCTGCTTTTATCAGCACTGTTGTTTTCTATTTTCTCAGTGTTTGGTAGTACATAGAGATTCTTTTTACTTGTTTGTTTTAAATACAGATGTCATTTTAAATTAGAGTAAGAGTAAATAAAAGCAGGGCAATAGAATTCCTATATAAAAGAATAAATAAACAAAAGGGTAGTGTTTTATCTTTAAAATTGTTTGCTTCTCTCTCCTGAACTTTAAATATCCAGCTATAATTAAATAGCCTCCTCTTAAAGTAGGGAGCTATAGTCACAGAACTGGAGAGGCCAAGGGGCATAGCCAGGATGTAAGAGCATAGCTTTCTGTGAGCCTTGTGGTGGGAACCACAATATTGCTTTTGCTCCATTTTCTTCAGGCAGTTCCCAGCAGGATATTGAGCTATTTGTACACACCCTGGTGCACAGCTAGAGTCTATATGCTAAATTATTTTTAATATATTCTATAAACTTAATTTAAAAGCACATATATGCAATAAGGAGGTCTTAACCATCTTGGAGCTCCTTTTATGACCCATATCTACTGTCTACCTCCTTCTTGGTTTTCCCTAAATCCCCCATTCTTTTCTTTAACGGCTGTTTCATAAAAGGAAGGGTTAAATGAGACTCTCATGACTTTCTTGCATCAAAGATTCTGACAGGGCCAGTGCCTTTTCCACTGTGCCAAAAGGGATAGTTCCTACAGAGTTCTGTGCTCCTTCATGTTTTGCAGTGGGAACACCAGAATCGCTCCTTTGGCTGCCAGCCTGTAAAGGGGGATTTTCCTGCTGGTGGTAGATCTTTACCATTTGATTTGTTGAAGGATGAAGGTTCTTACAATGTGACCTTGAGCCAGGCTGATGCTTCAGGTCTGTTATGTGTGTGTCAGTTTCTCAAACTTGACAAGCACCCTGTTGAGAAGCAGATTACCTGTTAGAAATGTATAGTTTAGATACCACTCTGTTTTCTTCCCTGGATGGTATATGTCTTATTGTTCTCATGACTTTAGATCCTTTAGTTGCACCTGAATGAGGTGTGAATCATAAAAGGTGTAACTAAAGCTTTCTCCCCACCTAGCTAGAGGCTGACAGATCTGGAAGAGAGCAGGAAAGACCTGGGTAGATGTATTACTATAGTGTCAGGACAAAATATCTTCCTGCTTGACATCAGATACCCAAACACACCAAAGTGAGAGTGTACACCTGGCCGAAGCCTTGGGTGGCATGGTTTAGTGTGGGGTGTCCCTGCTTATGGCAGGGAGGTTGGAACTAGATGACCTTAAGGTCCTTTCCAAACCTAACTATTCTATGGTTCTATGATTAATGATCCCATGAAGCTACTTACCAGTTTTGAACATCTGAACAGTGTAACTACCAAACTGTCTCGTAGCCAACACACTGGGCTGACAAAAGCTCCCACATTCAAAGCATGGCTCTTCAACACATTGTGGGATCTAGTGCATAAGTGGCAACTTAACCTTGTAAACTTCAAGCCAGGAAATAAAAAGAAAGATAAGTGTATGCTCACTAAACTAAAGATAGCATCTGGTTTTACAGTTACTTGCATGCTCCTTTCCATTGCTGCTATCTGTTTTATTCAACTCTGGCAGTGAAAGGGGTCAAGGGCACGAGAGGGAGAGGAGGACTGGGCAGAAGAGGCCCTGTTTCAATAGAAACCTGGTCATTATTGTCCCGTTAGCTTGAATTTTGTTCTAATAAAATTTCCCATCCTGCAGAAATGGCCCTGCTTTGAATTAAGGAGCGCCTTAAGGAAGGTAATGATAAGACTGGATGGCTGGAACTCAAGCACTAATAAAACTAAAACAGCAGAGATTTAGCAGCCTTGTAATAATTTGGTAGTTGCTAATATAACTGATCCATGCAGCTGAACTGATCTTCTCTGCAGGCACTCTTACCTGGGCTAGGCTTACTTGAGCAGAGTAAATGAAGCTTCCTGTGGCACAAAAGCAAACTGAAAGACGGACAATTCTTCCCAACAGAGACCACCTCTGCTTGCCCATTACTAGATGCTCCTACTAACAGTTACAGATTGAGGCTTTAGCACTATCTTTGAAGTATTTACATAGATCCTAATACAACTGAAAAACATATTGTGCATGTCTTCTGAGGAGACACTGCCCATAGGTATGCAGCAGACTCTCTACATGCAAAGATTATGCAATGATAAAGACAAGACAGAAGTCATGTGGATGCATAGTGATTGGTCAGCTGTGCCTGAGGGAGACAGTCCACAGAAGGTGTGGCTGTCCTGGCACTTGGATTTTTACTTCCACTACTAGTTCAGCACAAAGGCTAAAGGCAAGCGTAAGTTTCTGCAAAATTAAGGCAAAATGAAGTGAACTGCAGCTTGGCTAAGGATATGGAAGGAGATGATCTACTTCTACAACCAAGATCCAGACAAATCAGTTAATATCCTTAAAAGAAATCTCAGATGACCATACTGCTTTTCCTGAGGCTTTTTTTCGTCTGCCTATCACATCTGGAAGCAAACAACAAAACAAAGGGTCCATTTAACTAGGTCAGAAAGTTCCCAGTTGCCAAGGTACAAAAATGTGAATTAATTTTCAGGACTTCCAGTTTGAAAAACAGCAAGAAGCAAATAAGCATTTGAGATTAGTTACCCTTTTACATTCTTTCGGCACTTGCAGTTCAATCTGCACAGAAACATTCAGAAAGCAAGAAAACAGTCCTCCTTTTCAGCCTTGACCCAAGAATAGAAATAAGACTTCAAGGCATATCCAGGCATTTTCACCACAATGTTTTCCAGAAGCATAAGACATCTGGGCAAGATAACTTCACAACAGTTGTGCCAGCTAAAAGCAACAGGCATATTTTGAGAATGAAACTAAATGCACCTTCTTTGCACATCAGAAAGTGTTAAAAAGGCCCCTCTGTAACAGTGCTCTGTTTCCCCTTCACCAGGAAAGCAGTGCTAGAAATGACAGCACACTAAGGCAGCTACTCTAGTAGGAAGTTCAATGACCACTTCAAAAAGGACAGCAGGTACATTTCAACCACCCAGACCTTCAAAATCTGATCCAGTATTCTGTGGATTGGAGGATCAAACCATGTGCAAGAATAAGTTCTCTGTATTCTGGGTCATGCTGTGGAAAGCAAATATTCCTGAGCTGTGTGGCACTTGGAAGAGATCCCTCTCCTTTTTAAATACTAAGGAAAAAAAAAAAAAAAAAAAAAGAAAAAACTAAAAGGAGAAGAAAAGGAAGAAAGAAAAAGATTTGAGGGGGAAAAAGAAGCCTTTTCAAGCGAAGTATCAGACCCAAGCAGAAGTCAGTGAAAGCAGAGTGCAAATTTTCTGATAGCCCTCTGCTGAGACAAACACTGATTCATTGTTTGTCATCAGCTGGAATTTGAGCCCTCCTACTTCCCTTCTCTTTCAGCATCTCTCTCCAAATGATCTTTGCAGTTGACATGATCACCCAAAGGTTTGTTTTTGCACAGAACCAACACCATAGCAACAGAAGTGAGAGAAAAGACTTATCAGCACCAGCTTGAAAGAAGAGAGATATGGCTATGATACCTTCTCTTCTG
This sequence comes from Loriculus beryllinus, assembly GCA_039877255.1. NCBI lineage: Eukaryota > Metazoa > Chordata > Aves > Psittaciformes > Psittacidae > Loriculus > Loriculus beryllinus. The sequence goes on along the minus strand of JBCJKH010060486.1, from coordinate 6,006 downwards.
TGAGGTAGGTGAGGCAGGCTACAGCCTATACTGCTTGTCCCCTTTCCCCCCACCTCCCCCTTTTTTTTTTTTAGTAATAAAGTCCAATCAGGCATTGGTTTCATGGCATTGTCACTTACCACCAAACCCCAACAAAACTCAGGTAAATGCCATGGAAGACAGTAACAAAGCTGTACACAGAAAATGCCAGATACATGGCAAACACATGGCTTGGACAGGTGTGCTCTTGGCTGGATGGACAGGCATGAAGAGTTGTAGTGAATGGAGTTAAATCTAGTTGGCTGCTGGTCACAAAGCTGTCCCCCTTGTACTTGGCACTGGTGAGGCTGCACCTCAAGTACTCTGTTCAGTTTTCGGCCCCTCACTACAAGAGAGACACGAAGTGCTGAGGCATATCTAAAGAAGGGCAACAAAGCTGGTGACGAGTCTGGAGCACAACCCCTAAGAGGAGCAGCTGAGGGAACTGGGGTTGCTCAGCCTGGAGAAGAAAAGGCTCAGGGGGCACCTCTACAACTACCTGAGAGGAGGCTGTAGCAAGGTGGGTGTCCCTCTCTCCTCCCAAGTAACAAGTGATAGGACAAGAGGTAACGGCCTCAAGCCGTGCCAGGGGAAATTTAGATTGGATATTGGGAAAAATTTCTTCACTGCAAGGATTATCAAGCACTGGAACAGGCTGCCCAGGGAACTGGTTGAGTCACCATCCCTGGAGGTATTCAGAAGATGCATAGATGTGGTGCTTAAAGACATTTGTTAATTTACATTTGGACTCGATCTTAAAGGTCTTTCCCTATCTAAATGATTCTATGATTCTGTATGCCTTTCCAGATCTTACAAATCCATATATGGAAGAAAACGAGCGCTAGATAAATGCTTTTATCATAGCCGCTATAGATAGCCTGCTCACCTTCTACTAGAAAGACTGTCTGGGACTTAAAAAACACTCCAGGCTTAGAAACATCACAGTCCCCACCATTAGGCTTCTCAGAGCATCAGAGCATGTACAAGTTACAGGCATACAGAGCTCCATCTCTGTTGTCCTCTCCCGTTCTCTTCCCTCTGTCCTTCAGAAACACACAGCCAGAGCGTTATCCAAATCATTACACAGGAGGGCAAAAAAGGTTTATTTCCATTAAGTATAATTTGTTTAAAGTTTTGGGGTTGTTTTTCTCCAGAACACTGGCAATCCATCTGTATTACAGGGACAGGGCGAGTGCCTGGCAGAGTGCCACAGCTCTCCTCTGGTCCCAACTGCAATCCCACACACGCATTTCTGGAAGCCGTGTTTAAAAATAAAACTGTGTCCAAGTGAAAAAAATCTGGATTTGTTCACTCAAGAAAAAAAAAAAAACAAACAACTGCAAATGTTGGATTTAGCAAAGAGAAATACCATTTATCTAAATGATTTAAAATGTATTTTTTTTTTAATTCAGTGTTTCCAGTCCATGCTATAATCAGCTGAGCAGGATTTGTGCTCTTGTTTTTTAGAAAGCTCTTCTTCAGAAACAGTTTTTGGATTATCACTCAGATGAAATGAAGTCTTAATACCAACCTGCTCCATTCTCTGAAGAGAGATCTGTCCTCTGCTATATCGCTGAGGAATTTACAACACATCTCTCCATTTCTAGTTATCCTCACTTTTCTATTTTAAGCATTTTCTCCCAGTCTCCAAGTGGCTAACAAACTCCACTCACCAGGATGCTGCACTAAGTTCTTTGGAATGAACCCATTTAATTTTCTAGTAGAGACCTGTCAATGCTCCACCACATATCCAAAAGTCCCTTTGTGGTAATGTAACCATTTTTCTCCCTGTGAACTGGACATACAGCACCAGCTTGACCTGACCTCTCTGCTCTCTGACTACTGAGGCTATGTATGAAATTTACACAGAAATCTACTGTATCCTGTTATTCAGATACTCGGTTAAGGCTGCGCTGTGGGGTTTATTTCAGACTTAGCTCAGCTTCTTAAAATCCACTGAATATAAACCTTCAGGTTTTTAGTCATCATCTTCCTCTCCCAGGGCTATTTTCTATCCTGTATCTTCACTGCATGCATTTATATCAAAACACTTGTAAAACAAAACCTTTTAAAACTTCTCCTTCTTGCCCAAGGGTTTACCTTCACTGTACATTAATGCTGAGCAAATCATAATGAAAAGAAGTCGTGAGCTCTAGGTTGAAAAGCCAAGCCTTGAAGAAGCCAAACCCTATCAGCTCATGCACTGGTGGATACTCTTCTCTCCCTAAAAAGTTCAGAGATGAAAGCCTCTAAAAGCCTCTAGAAATATCTCAAGCACCCTGAAGAGGTAAGGGAAGCAGCAGAAATCAATACTGCCAAGTCCACTGTTTTACCTTATTGTACAAAGTAAACAGATATACACAAGACAGTCTAATTACAGGAGAGAAGGTGCCTGTATTTGAAAGGAAGTTGGGAAACTTTCTGAAAGAGATCAGGAAAACACTTGTGCATGTCCATCCATCCATAAAACCTACTTGTGCAGAGCAACAGCAACAGAATGGCACAGAAGTCTTCCTGTTCTTCTGACAAGCCAAAAGAGGTCCACTGGACCAAGGAAGACCAACACATCTTCCTTTCCCAATTAAATCCTGCAGGAGCAGTCCAGTTTTGTCCCTCCACCAGGACCCACAATACTTGCTATCAGGTCTATGCAAGCACAGAACTGACATGACTGACTCCCTGCCAAAGCCCATGGAAGGTGACAAAGTATGTATCTGCCTACATTTCCTCATGAGGAAAGACATTATCTTACTTTGTATTTTCACTGATATATATGTTCTCCTAAAACATTCACATACTCAAACTAAACAGATATTCACATATTTAAGAGAGTTTCTCCTCATCTCTCTGGTCAAGGAAAAAAGTGATCTGGGCTGCTGTCATGCATAGCTAATGCAAGTAGCACTTCCTACTGCAGCTGATAGGGCCAAAGGATACTGAGGGAGAACATAAACCCTTCACAGAAACACCAGCTCTGTCCTGCTGCAAAGGGCAACATGGACCTAACCATCAAAGACTCTGAAGAAACACCAAAGAGTTCACCAAGAGACTATTTTCTCTCTCCACATCCCACTTCCCCATCCATCCTTCCCTGGTGCCAAATCAACTTGCACATCCTGTTGCAGCAATTGCAGCAGCAATCTGAGAAAGGAAATCTGCTGCAGTATGAAGACTTCCCACCCTCAGGTCTCCAGCTCTCCCCTCACACAAGAGGAGAGGGCATCCCACATCAGATGGGAACTCTTTCCCAGGCAGGAAGGAAATGCAGCTTGAAGATACCCTATGTTTTCACTAGTCTTCTCGGAACTGGGGAAATTAAAGACTGACAAATAAACTTACCTTTCTACTGCTGCAGGACGCTAGATCTACAGGTTATCTTTTGCTGCTCTGCTCAGCTTAGTTCAAAGGAGGAGGAAAGTGAGTCCCATACTGGGACATGTTGTTCACAATTTTGGATGCCAGCAACATCCCAAGGAAAAGACATGCCTAAAGGTGAGGAGCAGCAAAATATAAGCTATGAAGCCCTGTTGAGTTCCCATTTCTCAGATACTAAAACTTTAACACCAGAGAAGATCTCAGGTCTAACAGATGGTTTCTTTGCGTTTTCTTGCACTCATGCCAGAGCATATTACTTTGCATTCTGCTTGGCACAAGTTGCCAGAGTATGTGTGAACACTATGCACATTTTCAGGAGTCACATGCTGCTGCTCTCCTGGAAGCAAGGTATTACCTCTGAAATGTCTGAGAAGTTCCCACTTTTAGTTGTATTCAAGATAAAACAATGGAAAAGGAATCTTATAGCTTACCCTACATGTACTAACATACACAGACACCATTTATGGATCACTTCCCTAACTGCTACACAAACTAGGACTTTGTACATTCAAGGCCTGTCCTGCAGTCAATGCAATACCCCAGGATTATGTGAATCCCTCATGAACATCACTTCCCCCCAGTCTCCCCTGCACCCTCCCACAGAAGCACACAGCAAGCCAGTATCGCTGTCGCCTGTGCAGTAACAGTGACAGACAGTGAATCGCGACTCCCACTCAGTGTGCAGAACAACACTGGAGTAAGCTACACACTATTTCAGTTACCCAAACCTCTCCTACTGGCCCCCTCTCCTCTCACCTCCGATCATGGTATATCAGACTCCATTGAGCATCACCCTCATGTTAGCACCAAATTTTGCCCCTTCACTTTTTTGAAAGCAAGACAAGAAAAACCATCTTTGGGCTACGGCTGAAGTTCTTCACAGAAATTATTTTGTTTTCAGTAGAAGTTTTTTTACCCAGGACTGAAGCTTCATTACTATATTGGTTTTGACTTTCAGCCCAATGCAAAACATTATTTCTAGAAATTGAACTATAACTCATTTCGGTTTATCTCCTTCTCTCCTGTACAACACTTTGACAGTTGCAGAAAGTTCTTTCCAGAACTTGTGATGGTGCAGGAACAGCTGTTTCTGAGCACAATGCTAAGGAGAGAGCTCGTGTCTCATTAGGGCTGGACTGCAGCAAGCAGGTTTTGGTATGCAAGTGGTTAAGCAGCTCAGTCTTGCTTGGGGATAGTCCAAAAAGCAATTCCTGATTTTCAGCACTGCAAGAGGAATAATCAATGTTACTCAAATCTAAAAAAACCTCTTGCCAAGGGAGTCTCCTGAGGTCATCAAGGCTCCCATGGATTAGGAAAGGCAGCAAAACAAATCCAGAGATTAGCAGAGGAGAAAAGTTGAACAGAAAATGTGTGACATGGGAGGATTAGCACTCCAAAGAAGGAAAGCAAGTTACAGAAAAACAAGAACAGAGGAGAATGAGCAGTTGGTGTAACCTGCTGCCGAGACTGCTGTACTTTACTTTCTGTAACTGTCAAAAAGACAGTGCGCATGTACACCAAATTAAAAGGCTATATAGGGAATCCCAGTAGTGGAACGGATGGAGAAATTGCCAAGTGGTTCAGAAAATTTCTGGCTCACTTCTTAAAGCTTTGGAATGGGCAAGTCAGATCCAGAAAGCCTAAGACTTTACAAGGTATATTTTTTACATTTCTTTGAGTGAACCGGGTCAGCTCTAGCCCAGTTACTGAACTGACAGCTCAATCAATCCTGTAGGAAGGCAGACATTAAAAGAGGAGTAGAATAGAGAACCCATCTATGGAGAATACTCCAGCTAATCCAGGATACAGAAATAACTGTAGCACTATAGCCAGTACAACCCGGGCCACCAAAGGGAGGGAGGCAAGAAGGGTACACTTAACTTCTTGGAAGCTTTCAGCGCTTAATTATAATATCATATAAACATTCCAAATATCAAGATCTGACAGTACTACAAATATTAAGAAAAAAAAAAAGTAACCACTGGGTACAGCAGAAGTTAAGATGAAAGAAACATGTTCTTCTGAACTCTTGGGGTATGTAAACATGCACTGCACAACCTCCTTCCCTTTGGCCGTTGGATTAGGCAACTAGAAAAGCTGATATATAAGTAACATCCCCCAGAAAGCCTGGCTACCACCCTGCATCCTAAGGGCTGAGGAAGCTCAGCTCTGGACTTACACCACACAGCTCAGGCTCAGCTTAAGGATAATTCTTCCGCAGCACCTGTCAAACACCAAGAGCAGTCGGTGCTCCTGTGTGTGCAGCTGCACATCCCAAGAGATTACCAATGTCTCTCCTAGAATTCTCATTTCAACAAAGCTTCCAGCTGGTGAGCAGAGAGGCACAGCCAGGCTCCTGGCACCCCCTTCACTTCTCTTAGCTACCAGCCCTTGGAGAGACATGTTTCTAGGTGCATTTCCCTTTCTCAAGAGACACAGGATGATTCTGAGTTGTAAGCAAACACAGGCAGCACCTGAAATACATCTAATGCAGCCTGTCCATAACTTTGATGAATTTGTGGTCTTTATTATGTACTAGGGAGTTTAAATACATGTGCAGAGAGTAACAGATGTTAGAGTAGGGATTTTTCGTGCTTTTTGTTGGGGGGGGGG
>JBCJKH010060485.1:40097-54451 GCA_039877255.1 Loriculus beryllinus | reverse complement strand
GGTACTCATGGCTAGGTTAGAGAAAGGGAAGTATGAGCACACAGTCTAATGTCTAGTAATCCTGCTTTCATAATACCTAAACAGTCTAAGTCTGTACATTTCTGAAGGTAGTGGTAGATACAGCAGATGCTCTACACTTTGGCTATTTTGGGAGCAGAATAGAAACTGAGTGTTCTGACTGTGTGGCAGGGATTGGAACAAAACACAGATCCACTGGCAGGACGTGAGAGGTGAGAACTGCTCCTGGCTCTTGGAAGTGACCAATACAGGTGATACGTGTGAGAATGAGGCAATGAACCACTGCTGGTGGTGGAGTGGGTTGTATTTGCAGCAGCTCTTTTCACAGATTGAAAAGCACAAATTCTGTAGCTCTTTCTTGGGGTCTGCATTATAAATACAATCAAAAAAGAAAAAGCAAAATCATTACTGAAGGGGCAGAGCATCCAGTCTCAGCACAACTGTAATAGCAGTAAAGGAACCCTTGCAATGTAAGACTTCCCTCACCTTTCCCCCTTTGTGTTGTGAGAAATTGGCATAAATTTAAACCCCTTCTGATAGAAACTTTATGTCAATCTCAATGAAACATACAGTAAAAAAGAATGAAACTGTAGCTCTTAGTTCCCAGGAGGTGCTTCAGTTCAAAGCTGGGTGGAAGGTTCAGCTTAATGTTGCTTTACCTGATGAATCACAATTCCTCTCAAGAAAAAAACCCCAGAAAATTCACCCCCCCACACCCCGAAGTTTTTCTCCCCAAAACTAAATAAAGTTTTCCTAAATTTTAAAATTTGCACTTTAAAGTTCTGCACTGGATGTGGTGGAAGACAGAGGTGGTAGAATTATTGATGGTGCTACACTATGTCATGTATAAGCTAACAGGAAGCTTAGCCTGCATTCCAGTGAGGAGTGACTGAGTTAAATGGTGAAAGCTTCTCTTTCTGTATCACTCTCTGCCCTTCCCTATCACACCACATCCAGTGAGGCAGTAAGCACATTATTCTTCATGGATGAAAAGAGCACCTATGTAAAACTTGCAAGCCATGTGGAATTCTGCTTTTCCCAGTGACGTTATGGAGGATGAGCATCCACTTTATTCCTTAGAGAAATACCCTAAAATTAAATTAGTGATAGGAAGTAGCTTGGGTTTTTTACCTGTTTTTACCTGCTCTCTTCAAAGAGCTTACATTTGCAGTGATTATAGCGAGAGCTGCTGAGGAAGTATGGGAAGAGACCTGGGAACCAGCAGATGACTGGGGTTACACTAGAAGTAGACCAGAAAATCCTTCAAGCAAGAGAGCACTTCTAACATCCCCTTGGGCTATCTTTTGTATACAGTAATTTTGTAGCATGATGAAGCTGTTCAACTTGCTGTTTCTAAATTATATATGCCTATGTTTATAAATGTTATTCTGTGAAACTTGTTTAAAAATAATATAACGTTATTTTATACAAACCTGTTTGGCTGTTGTGTAATTAAATAGTTGAGCTTGCGGAGAGCATTCAGATATTGAAGTTTTTTCTCATTGAACTTTCCTAGCTGCTCAGGGAGCAATGTATTTATAGTATGAGAGTATGTAAATGCTGTTCCTATTGCCTCTATATTTTAGAATAGAAAATAACTTAAGTCTTTTAAAATGCTGATATATTATGATTGTTGTCATCTGAGACATAAGTATTTTTCAATCTTCTAAGATGCTGTTTGTCAGACTTTGTTCTTAGGTCCTAAGAGAAAAGTGTGCTACTGCTATATAGGCAAAAAATCCAAATGAGTTAAATAAATGGCTAGACTTTCTTCAGTACAAGATTACTTTGTTAACAGCAACATACTATCAGTTCCATTAAACCTGGACAAGAGAAGGCTGACTCATTAATAAACTTCTGTAATAGAAACTTGCCCTTCCCCAGGCAGTGTCACTGAAACCTAATTTCAAATCTCCAATATAAAGAAAAAACCCGACACTCCCTAGCAGTTGTTCTCAGTAATGCCAGGAATGGCCTCCTGCAGTGACGGTTGTAATGCCATTAAAAAAACACTGCAGAATTCTTCACAATGCCACTAACTCAAAAACTTACTAATCACTAAAATGCTTTATAATATCTCAGTGTTGAAGTAACTTCTAGAAGCTTGGGCTTGTATCCACCAGCTAAAAAAAGAAGAAAAGCAAAATGTCCAAAACTTGTGACTTTTTTTGATCATCCAAAGTTTGTTTGCATGGCTTCCCACTTCTAGTACAAAGTAGTCAACCTTCAGCACCTCTGCCAGTTGGCTTTGACAGGGAGGCAAATACATTATTTAAAGCCTTAAACAAAGCCTTGGTCTGCTACCTGAGGTGGAGGCTTTGATGTTCCCTCTCCCTTTGCCCACCAAGCAAAATACCACTTACTGCTCCAAGCGTTACTGCCAATCAACAGCCAAATCCACAGCAGTAAATCAAAGCAAAGGCTTCTGCACCGGGTTGAAACAAAGAGCAGTTTAATGCCTTAGCCCAAGCCTTCTCCTGCCAGCTTTGCCAGGAACATGGAAAACATGCCAGCATAAATTAACAAAACAGGTGTGCTACCTGCGACTGAATGAAATCCAGCAGGAGCCCATGCACATTCCTACCACCTGCTTTATATAGTGAAGCATTTGCAGCTTTTAAAGACCTTATGCCCATAGGTGGGAGAAGCACCTGCATAGCCTACTCACCTAAACCAGGTATCTACCAAACCAGAAGGAACCTTTGTTTGGAGGATGGGTGGAAGCATGTTAATATTTAAAATCCATAGCAAGAGATCCAGCTCCTGCCAGAGGAAACACGATTAGTGCTGTATAAAACCCACTTAGGTTCAGGTAACAGACAAATGCCTTTAAGACAGCAGTTACTGAAACACTTTTTAAACTCTTAACATTAAAAAATCTGCAGTACAACTTGGAGCTGAAGGCACTGATTTACAGCCAGTGGATTCAATTGTTCAACAGCAGGAAAATGTTAATTCTTTCTCCAGCAGCTCCAGATTTACTTTAATCTTTATTTTCTGTCCCTGCCAAAGCCGTCCAGGAATTCAGGTGTGATATAGGTCCCTTGGGTGCTAAGTTAACTCCATGCAGCCTTTGTATAGGTGTCTCAGGTAGTGTCAGAATCCAGCTGGCCTTATTTACAGCACAGCTGACCTAGAACTATACCCCAGGAATTTCTAACGCATTACACTAAGGTCATTTCTAGCATTCTGGGGAGATACTTGGCTTGGAAGGGGACACACTTAACACCATCAATTCTTCCATAAAGCAACTGGAGCCGCATCTGCCAGTTTTTTCTTGGCTATAAGACATAAACCACACCGCAGGGTGGTGTCCCTGGGAGAAGTTTACATTGAGAAACAGCTTCAAGGATTGCTACGGAAAACACAGAGGTGGGTATGCTGAGAGCGGACTAGTGCAGGACTCGTAACTCTTTCTTGTGTCACTATCGCCCTGACCCCCCCAGCCATAAAAACACTCAGCTAGGAAACTATTCTTTAAACCTCATTTAATAAAAGGGTTTTTTTGATATATAGCGGATATTCAGTAAATAAGTTACATAGTACATTACAATCACATCAGCAAGATTTCCTTTAGTGTATTAATATCTTATAAAAAAAGCACACAAAAAATAAATTCAGTCCAGTCTATCACAACTGTACAGCAACAGGTAAATATATTTATATATGTACATTTTAAACACGTAACAGTCTTTTAAAAGGTGCCCTAGGCAGCAAACACACGAAAAGGAAGTGTCTGCTCACTTGTTAAAATAAAAGTAATATACTTTATTATAAAGCATTTATACAGTAATTACAAAGGCTGACTGCTCCTGTACAGTACACCAAAGCTTGGACTACAAATTTAAAAACACAACATAAAAAGGATGAACACAAAAAAGTTTATATCAAATCTGAACTACGGGGGGGGAATACACATGGAGAAGCTGCAGGAAACTGGTTGTTAAAATATACAATTACATTTCTATAAAAATATATGTCGTCTTCTAATCTGGGGAAGTTAAGGGTTTATTCAGGCTCAGCTGTCAATGGAATCCTGGGCTTGGAAAGACAAATCCTTAAAATAGCCGGGGATTTAAAGTTTGTGTCATCCTAACATTTGACACAGGAGAGAACGAGGGCGAATAAAGCAGCTGAACCCAAGGGATGAATTTACATAGAAACTCACCCGCACAGAACTTGGACACGATCTGCAGACACTGCTCCTCTGTCTCTTTAAAGCTTTGTAACTGCTCAGACACACATCAGAGGATGAAACAGGGAGAAAGTTTGTGTGGGGAAATGTGGTTTGCAACACGGTTTTTGGCAGAGGTAACCACAGGACTGAAAGTGCCCATGTATGAAAGCAGACAAGACTTCCATGGCTGCAGTCCTCACTACTCCCATTTCTTTTAAACTAGGATGTGTTTGTACCAGAACTTTCTAGTCCACTGCCTGAAGAGAACTAAGAAGTGTGCAATTGCCGAGAGTGAGAATGCTCACCCTCTGTGGTTTAGGAAACACTTTTTTTGCATGCTGATTTTAATCTAAGCTTGTTGCAATGATAAAAAAACGACCAAGGCCTCAGTTTGATAAACTGAAGGGTACTTTTAGCCAATTGTACTTCACATTACATGTCTAGTATGGGATTAACAGATGAGTTACCTTTAAAATTTAGAATTTCCATCCTTGCCTTGCCTTTAGGCAGCTGTATTCCTACCTGGTCCTAGCTAGCAAAATGCCACCGTCCTGCACAGTCACTTGAACTGCTGCAGGCCTTCAACTTACAGAACTGAGTTGTCTCAGATACGTTACTGTATCAGTAAATGGGAAAACGTCAAATAAATTAAAACTCAGTTGTTCTTGCAGCCAGACTGCAAAACATCTATAGCTATATCAGATACACATCACAAGTGCATGCATGTACTTACTCATTCTATACCCACACAGACTTACAAACCTGAGATGCTATCCAATGTAGATCACAAACCTGGAAGACTGAATCTTACTGTAAAGAACAGACAACACAGGCAGGAGGTACATGATCAGGGCAGAACGTGATCTGTCACTGCAGTGCCCAATGGTGGCATCAGGCTTCAAACAGGTCATGTTTCTGAAATACAGCCACCTGACTACACGGTGTGTGACCCCTGAAGCCTGATCTCACACTGTAAAAGGCAAATCTTTTAGTACGCAAATCTTTCAGTACAGAACAGCAGCCTGTAAATCTTGTATGTGTTCCCATAGGAAAGACAGCTAAAGCAAAGAGAGGCCTTGTTCAAACTCAACTCAGTGACTGAGCATATACTGCCTTTTTAATACACTAACAGCAAACTCTTATGCTAAGCAGGGATCAGTAAATAAGCCTTTAAATGATGGAAAGAAACAAGCAGAGGGGTTTAAACTGGACAAATCAACAGAACACAGAAAATAGTACTTTTTAATTCTAACTGGAAACACGCAGCCTTCAGTTAACACTGCACTGCAGGAAAGAGCCACTCAAGCTTTTATCCCTGGTGAGAAGACTTAACAGAATTAATTCAAGATATGACAAATTCTAACTGGCTCAAATGCTTTGTCCATAACAATGGGGGTGGGTTGGGCTGGTGGTTTAAAACAATTCTCTACCAACTTTTGCTAGTAGGAAAGATCCAATTCAGGTATAGGATCAATTCCAAACTCCTACCATAAGCCAGTGGGCAGCAGGTTTGGCTTTGCTTATTTGTTTTCACACAAGACACTTAGAGAATCATTTTTACTTATTACCATGACAGAAAAGAGACCTTCTGGTGGCTAAGCAGCAATAGGTAAACAAGCTCAAAAACATTTCCATTTGATGCCACTGACTTGGAATATTCACCTCATTTTTGGTCAGTGGGTGCTAACCCACAGCCATTAGAGGCTGCCCTCAGAAAGAGCCCTTTTCTGATTTGCTTCCAACGACAAGACCTTCCTTGCTTCACATCTTCCTGCTCTCTTCTATTTCTACTGCAGCAAGGTGTGAGAGAAAAACCACCAGTACTGGATTCGGTGTGTCATATACACACCACTGTTGTGCAATTAAAGAAGATCGGATTTGTTCTTACCAGCATCTCAATGATTTATCCTTGATGAGAGAAAAACCTACTCATTTCTGTTTCCTAAAATAAGAAGAATCACTGAAAGATCTGGTCTTTGAAAGACTGTAATAATGCCTGCATTCAAGCATCATCATATCTGAAAGAAGATTAAACTGGTACCTAAAGCAATCCCCCAATTTGCTCCCTAAGCCTTAGTACTGTGTTTCATCTGATCAATTGTCACCATAATTTACTATGCCAAATAGTAAAGCTATTCTTCAAGCTTGAAAACTCCTGAGGGCCATGATTAAATGTTTGCTCATTATCACCCAGGCATGCTTCCAGATGCTAAAAATACCGCAGTAAACACAGATGATGGAGCAGATGAGCAAAAGGCAGAGAAACGTCCCAATTTTCTGCCTGGCAGATCAGCACATTTCAGCACAAACCTCTCCGCAGATTTGTCTTACCAAAGGCAGCACACACGTTCTTCTAGTTCAGCATCCTATTCTCCAGCTGGACCTATACCCACTAGTCCATACTGTCCCCTGCTTTTCCTAAGCATCTGCTCCTGATCGCTGTCAGAAACAAGACCTGGAGCTAGACAGAGCTTTGGTTTGTCCCAGTATGAAGAGTCTGTTTTCCTCTAAGGGATGATATACCGGTTGATTTTGCACTCTTTTAGCAAGGACTGTAAAAGCATCTTTATAAGGTTTTCTTTAACCTTATTTAATTCTCAAGTTTAGCCAAATCTCCAGTCTAAAAGAAATCTTCATTTTTTGCCATGTTCCTCACTGCGTGCCAGTTCCACCTCCATTTCTTTGTTACATGTTTTAGGCCTTCACAGTCTCGGTTAACTGTACACCCTTCTACTTCTGTGACAGTGGCACTCCAGGCAAAGACAACAGTACAACAATATCTACATTACCTTAAATCCTTCTTAGATACCCTCACGCAAGCCCTGCTTGTTCCTGAACTGTTGCCTTGCAGTTTTCAAGATCTGGAAACTATCGGCAACTTCCCAGAAACATACTTTGAAACTTTAATTGCATCATTGCTTTAGTGGAGTTAATCCCAGTACAGCAAGTGGACCACAAGGCCCAGCTGCTTCACTTCCTGTCCATCCTGGAGCAGTGTGCTAAAAACGCTGTTCTCTCTACTAATGGTAGACAAAAGTCTTCTCCAATTTACAAAAGGAAAAAGATAACAACCAACATTGAAATTCTTAACAGGAAGTCTGATTTGTTCAGCTTCTGTTTAAAGACCAGTAGCTTTGAGTTCTGTAGCCACTTGTGCATGATCTTAACAGTTCGTGACATGCCATCTGCTTCCATAGCTTAGTTAGTCAACAAGACCCCTGCATGCAGGGACATGGAACAGTTGTCCAAATGCGGAAGGAAACCCAGCTTTGTTAGGAATAGAAAAACGCAACCTTGGCAGAAAATTGAACACTTAAAGACAAAAGTGTCAACACTGCTAAAGTGTAGTCCTTAATGGTACTCCTACTTATTTTGTAAGAGTAATAACGGTTTATGTCAGTAAGAAAAAGGATTCTATGCGAAGGCATATATACGTCAAAGCAGACAAACATACTACACGCAGCCTCCCAGACTCAGAGTGAAGCAGCCATGGTTGTATAAAACCAGGGGGCAGGAAAAGATTGGCAGATGGCACCTTCCATAGTTAGTTAACCTGAAATTTATCTAGCAGCTTGAAGGATTATCCAGCCTGGAACACACTGTAGTTCACGTACAGCAACCCACCCTGGATCTCTGCCCAATTGGGAATGCAGCAGTGACCAGCTCCTTTGGTACTGCACCACTGGAGCAGCAGTGCCAGTGCACCTGACAGTGCCAGCACCCAGGGGCCAGGGATCAGTGCTGCATCTAAGCACTGGGTGGAAGGAGGGAGCTGAGCAGCCAGTGTAGGGACTAGGACCAACTGTGAAGCACAAGGAAGCGATCTGATCCTTTGCATCTTTATGAAACAATGACAAATGTGGGCTATAAAGATGTACAGAACAATCCTCTGCAGATCTAACATCAGTGTCATCTGGACCACTTTACTAGTACTTAACCAGCAGGCTTTTGGTGGCTAGAATCTATGGGCTATGAGCATGTGTCAGCTCTGAAGGAAAAGTCAGCCTTTCAGCAAAGAGCAAGGTTCACAGCAGGACAACCCAGCAGGCACGGCCCTCCAGCCACCAGTGTGGAAGTGACAAGCTTCTCCTGCATGCACATACTGTCTGACACAAGTACCTGGGAAACTAGGGCCCCACCGCATTAGCTCTTAATGATGGCAATTTCAGTGAATACACGAGGGCTGCTGCAAGAAAGAAAGGGCTGTGTTGAAACGTAAAAGCCACTCACAGAGGGATCACTGCTAAAGATTAGAGTCCATTCCACCCATTTCTGAGGTGCACACAAGAAAGTCTTGGTTCATTTTTGCTAAACAAACTTGCTCCCATTTATGCAAAGTCAAACCCAGCAGTTTACATTTCAAATTGCACTTGTGAAGCCCAGACTACTTTCCATTAAGTTAATCAAAGGCAGACTATTTTGTTTTCCAAGATGAGACAACCCGCAAGGCCTGTGGCTACTCTAATCCCATGTGGTATTTTTATATCCATTGCTGCATTCTTAATGGCACGAAAAAAAACCACCTCAGGCTTCCTTTTGAAAAAGAAAACTTGCTCTCAAAAGGAAGAAGCCCGTCTTGCTCACCCCACTTTTGTGAATCAGAGGCCAAAAGTGCACACCATCTTCCCACAAAACTTATTGGCTGCCTGAATAAATGCTCAGAAAGAAAGGCAAGAAGTAACAGGAAGGAGAACTTGCTGATAAAGGAAACATCTAGAAATCACCAGTGTCACAGTAACTGGATACACTTGGCTCAGAGCAGAGCATCATTTTCTTGCTCCAGTCTGGAAACCTTTACATCCAAGAGTCCTGTTAGCATGATTCCTGACAAGCACTAAAGAAAGGTCTGACTGACCTGAGAGAACTTACTTCCGCTGCAGGTGACATTGTTCTATTATGTACCTCAGGTATCATTATAAATAGAATAGAAATCTTATTTGTTTAAAAAAAAAAAAAGAAAAAATTCCAAGTTGAAACAAATCTTTTCATCCGCCATTCCGGCTTGGTCAGTACTGGCAAGGTGAAGTGGAACATGTGGCATGAGGAAACGGCAGCACTAAAACTTGAGACCTGATAGTTCAGGGAAGAAAAGTGCAAGCGAAAAAAGTAAAGCCACCAAGAGGGAGGTTGGGTCCAGCCTTGCTACTCCCTCCATTTCTGCTCTGCTGCTATATTTCTCCTTCTTCATCCGAGCTCGCACTACTGCTTCCACTGCTGCTGCTCCCACTCTCGCTGCTCTCTTCCTGCTGCGCCTGGCTGTGGGCTGCTGCTGCCGCCGCTGCTGCTGCCTCCTTCTCTTGCTGCTTCAGTGCAGCCGCCTTCTTTTCCTGCTCTGCGTGGCTCTTCATGTGAGCACTGCGGCTCTTCACCTTGTAGAAGACCCTGAGGAAGCACACACATACATTAGCATTGGTCTCTCCTACGGTCCCCTTCATTAATTCTCCAAAAGGGTTTCTGCTGCTCTAGCCCCAAAAGTTTGTGAGCTTCAGCACAGGAACTCAGGTTGGCATTGGCATTCAACATCTACAGCAAACAGCACTTCTGATTCTGTGTGTGCTGGCACGGGCTGGAATGCCAGCAGGACATCCTGAGCACCCTCGAATTGCTCACTTCATTTCTTGGTATGTCCATTGCCTCTTATTTTTCCTTCAGCTCTTAAGAGTTTGAAGAGGCAGTGCTGGTATCTGAAATATGCACATACTGCTTAATACAACAGAGCATTGGGTTTTAGGCATCCCCCTTACGGTGCAAATCTCAGTAAACATGAAGGTGAACCACAGCCAAATGCCACTCCTGAGCCTTGTCCACGCAGCCAGAAACATTTGAGCTTTTTCCTCCTGACTTCACACTTACGATCTATTTCTCCATCTTTCCCAAAAACTGTTTGGACTTTGCACCAAATGCCACCAGAAAAGTTTAGACACCATTAAGAAGCCTTGCTTGATTCTCCTTTATCAGTGGCCAGGACCAAATCCCAGCGGCCTGACTTCTCACAGCACTCCCCTCTCCAACCCCACACGCTCCCTGAGGGCACAGAGACAGGGCACCCTGTCAGGGCCAGTGAAGTCCCAGCCAGAGCAGGAATCTGTCAACAGCCCTGATGGCATAATTCAACAGAATTTGCATTTTGTTGCCATCCCCTTATTTGGTGCCTTTTTAAAATAAAGGTTTCACCGCTGCTATGACAAGACCATTGTTTTAGAAGTAAACCATTTATGTAGGGAACTCGATTTTCTTGAAGTTTATGAATCTGCTGGTAACAAACCTATAAATCCTACTAGAACCGTGTAAGGGAAGACACAAAAGATAGGTGCAAGTTTAACCAGATGAACTGTGTGCCCATGGGCCTAATACCTGCTGTTATAACAATGGTAGTGTCTTGCATTTCTATGCCACTGTTCATAAGTAGGTCTATACCATGTTCTTCGTAGGTGATTTAGCAAATATATAGAAATTACTTGTTCCAAAAAACATGGCATTACAGAGGGGCAATGCAGGAGCTGTTTGAAAACACAGCTTAACACCAAATAGTGCACACAGTTGGAATGCAGGTAGTGTCTTACTCCATCTGAGTAAAAAGTCAGCAGAGGATAGTTATCCAAGTAGTGGTATCTTAATATATGCAAAAAACCCTAATCTGTATTAGTGGGGTCATTAAAAGTATTGCCAGTGTCTCTGGCCTAAACAGACATAAGTAAAGCTCATCTGAGAATAAGCTTCCACAGGAGATGCACCGCTGCAGTTCCGTTACTATTGCTGTATTGCTTTGATGGAGTTTCTCTTACCTGCCACATTTTTTACATGGAAATGCATTTTCTGTGTTCTGAGCTTTACTGGTAGCATCTGATTTTATCTTCTGTTTCCGCCTCCTCCTCTGCACTGGAGCACCAATAGGCTTTCGAGGCTTCACTGCTGCCTCCCTTGGCTTCCTTCCAGCTCTGCCTGTGACAGTGGCCTCTTGACTCTTCAGATTGGCATCACTGACCTTTGGAGAGAAGGGGACAGTTAAGGCAAACTGAAACTTAAACCCACAAGTGAAAAGAAAACAATGTC
The DNA here is from genome assembly GCA_039877255.1 of Loriculus beryllinus. Lineage (NCBI taxonomy): Eukaryota > Metazoa > Chordata > Aves > Psittaciformes > Psittacidae > Loriculus > Loriculus beryllinus. Next base: position 43,203 of record JBCJKH010060485.1, on the reverse strand, counting down.
TGAGCTCCTGTGCTTCACTGAGAATAATGAGAAAGCCTTCAGCATATTTTCTGGACATTTCTCATCATAGTCCTATGTGCACCAACCGCAAAGAATTATACTGGGTTTTCCTCCCCTTACTCATCCCTGTTCTCCCATCACAGCGCACAGTCTGGTTGCTAGGAGTACTCTAAGCTACTTCAGCCCAGTCCCCTGCTCTGGGAGAAGTCAGAGGTGGAAACTTCTGACATGTGGAACCGTCCACCTGCTGTTCTCTAAAACAGCTGCAGAGCGAGGGTGGCACGGAAAGCACAACACGCACAACGCAGCACTTACCGTTACACCATCCTGTAGTGTTTGCTCATCTTTGAGAGGAACTGTGCTGCTCTTTCTGTTATCCAAACCTTCCTCTGCCTCCTCTTCCTCCTCCTCTTCTTCCTCCACATGCCCCTGTTCTTCGCTGTAAATGTCCCTTCTGGGAGGAAGAACACGTGCAAACCTATGGGAACTCTTCACCAGAAGATAAAGGAACTGTTAATTTCAGTGTAAGTAAACATCGTTATGTGACACAGGACACAAGTTTGAGTCTGCACTCCTCCACACTGCCAGACTGTTCCAGCTTTTGATTTTACCAACAAGTGAGACAACACAAATTCAGACTTCACACCACCACCCAAACGTGAGAAAAATTAAGGAAATTACCTTGATGTCTACTTCAGCTTCATCTTTCATCGATTTCTCATTAGCAGCATCAATGTCCCCAAATATTAAGGTCCCATTCCGACCAATTTTCACCTGTTTCTTGTACGTGTAGTAGAATTCCACACACTGGGCTACTGTTTTGGTTTTTATCTGGTGTTTAAAACACATGAAAGTCAAGTCGATAACATGATTTTAAGAAGGCTCATAAATAATTACTAAAGGTCCAATAAATACACTTTGTATTTTTCTTTCCTCAGTAGTCTCCATTCCACCACAACAGCCATTCAAGCCTCCTTTTCTGTGTCATATTCATCTGTATGCCCCATACATCCCACTGCCACTGTTATTCACTGGCAACTACAGGAGCAACTTTCCAAAGAAAAGATGGTCAGTGTAGAGGTGACAGAACCTGACACTTCGTAAGCTTAATGCACCTATTCACCTCTGAAATGTTCCAGTTGAGCTGTCAGGCTTGAGAGCAGCCTCTCAGTTTTATGGGGGAGCTTTATTTTCCAGCAGCACTTCGGAGAAGACCAGGCCAGAATACCAAACCAAAAATGGGAAGGAAGCTTTGCAGCCCTTTCCCATTTTGGCCACATGAACTTCATACACATGGTGGTAGCCAACAATCAGCGAAGACCTGTTGATGGTCTACAGGTTCTCTGGCAGTGATCTTTCTGGAAGTTTTGGCATATATTCTTAGCTTCTGGGCTTTTGCAAGTTAAATGCCTTTTAAATACAGCTCCTGCTGTGATTTGTAGTGATTTGCCCCGCACTGAAGTGTCATGCCTCATGAACGTAGATGGGGGCAATCATTTTTACTATCATTGTCATAGTAAACTAGAGAGATCCTAAATGATTCATATATCCTTCTTTGGTACCTTTCATCTGTAGCAAGGATGTGATTTATTTAGTTGTATAAGCAAACCATTTAAGCTGAACCAGAACATTACCAGTGCTCTGCTCTGTAAATATACCCTGCAAAAGTGGTATCTGCAGTGTGAACTAAAGGAACTAATGCAGTAAGTACAAGGATTGAGTAAACTAGAACAGCAAACCAAACATTATCATTCTAGCTTTCTAGTGAGATTTTGTGCTGTGTTGGCTGGTAATATTTCTCTGAAATCTTCCATGCAGAACTTAATGCTTAATACTGAGATTTCAGGAAAATCAAGAACTCCCTGCATTAAATGCTCAATAAGTATGTAAGAATATATCAGGAATGTATCATTGCTGTCATTAAAAAACAACAAACAAGGCAGGAATGTAACTTACAAGCTTTTGGACCAGGAAAAAGTCTTTCTTGTAGATTGCAATGCCTTTGTTGAAAAGTTTTTTTTCAGCAACTTTCCACTTGTCTGATCCTGTAGAAAAAAACAGTTGTAATGGAAGCCCTTCCAGATGGTTGCTCTTATACATGCTTTGCCTTCAAGACCAATACACACATGCAAAGGTGCAGTCTCTCATCACACCTAATCCAGCTTCAATACAGACTGCTGTTAACCAGTTCTCTACTGCTTCAGCCCTCCTCTCATCACTTGCCCTGTGTTAGATGTGGTACTCATCACCACAGGTTAACACAGCTCAGCTTGCAAAAATGTGCCAAGTAGATGAGCTAAGACAATTTGTAACAAAAAAAGCAGGGTGAATAGACACAGTTTGTGGTGACCCGGTTGTTAGATTCTATACAAGGGAGATGATGGGACAGGAGACCAGAGCTGCTCTTTCAGCAGCAATCCACTGTACTTGAAGATGCATTGTACCTTAAATATTCCTGGTATCCTAGCATCCTTGCCTCTAATAATAAACACATTTTGGGATTTCCTCCTGCCATACAGGTATTACTCAAATAAGACTTCCTAACCATTATAGTCAGAGTGTGCAATAATGAAGAAATGTAGTCTCTGCACTTTGTTGTGCCAGCTATTAGGCACCTACTAGATGTCACGTTATATCAGGTCTTTCAGGTGGCTGGGGTCACTCTTAGATCACTGAAGTTAGAGTTACACACCTGACTATTTTCTAATTGGGTGCACTATTACAAAGGCAGTTCATTGCAGTTAAATTCTGCAGAAGCACTGACATGCATCAATAGTTGGCTGAGCTTTCTTCAGCAAGCTTGAAAACACTTCCCATAAACCCTCCTCTGAACTGCACTCTAGAAACCTATGCCAGCAAGGCCTCAGTTCTGAGGTTACCACAGCCTTTCTGTATGTACTATCTATCTTTCTCCATTCTCTGTGGCTTAGTGTAAGGGATCACATTCCCTTTTTCCCATAAAGGAAATCAGAACACACACACGCATATATTCTGAGAGATGCAGTGTTTCTTATGTTTTAAGTGTCAGAATTTGCACATGCAAAACTGCTAGCAAGTCATCATTCGACTGATCAGAGAGAAAACTGATCTTTTCATCTTACTGTAA
>JBCJKH010060485.1:13922-34742 GCA_039877255.1 Loriculus beryllinus | reverse complement strand
CTCTTTCTTCTATTGACACAATCACAAGGGGTGACTTCAGGAGTTTGAAGCAACTGAACTACAAAACCAGCAGGACACAAGGATCTGCAGCATCAGCTGCCTATTGTACTATTTCACCAAGAGAAAAAATAAGCTTCATTATCCCATTTCCTATTGCAAATCTCCACAATACAATGACCTTTCGAAAAGCATTAGCAGAAGGTTTTGCAAAGCATAAGCAATTAACACAATATCAAGTAATCACAAGCTACAGTCAATGTCTAATGGAGTCAACACTACAGATCAAATTAAATGTTTAAAGAAAAGCTTCTGGCCATACTTCCTTTATAGAAGATATGCCTACATAACTGACCACAACAGTGCTGCACAAGCTAGCTTTAGAGCAGCAAACTGATTACTCTGACAACATGGAATGACAGCAGTTTGTTAATGTATCTTGGTTAAAAGTTAAGGCTATGTGCATAAGCATCTGCTCAGTAAAGCTGATGACAGCAAGACAACTCTTTGTACATAACACCCTTTTGGCAACAGGAAATCAGTTTGTGTTACTAAATTACTATGGCTTGAAATTTCCAGCAACAGAGTTGAAAAATTTCACACAAGACTAAAACTGCAGCTATTTTTATGTCATTAACTTCAGCAATTTAAACCAGGCGCAACAGCCAAAGACAACTGCACCAGAGACAGGTCAAACATTAAGATGGGAGTCAGGAGAGGAACGCACCAAAAAATCTGTTCAAGAGGAGGTTCCCTGGGATTAGTGTGAAATGAACCACCAACAAAAAGATTAATTAAGCCATTTTCAAAACAGATTTAGACAACACCAAATGTGCTTGTTTCCGTGAATGGGCTCAGTCTGGAAGAGATCTGCATAGGTGACAAGAACAACCTGGGTTCATTGAAGGTTATAACATCTGCTCGGGACAGCCTGTAGCCAAAAATGCAGGAAACTCAGCTTCAATCAGGAAGGCAGAATGCAAGAAGGATGAGGAAAAAAAACCACACGGCAAATGCTCCAGTTAAAACATAAGCCATTTTGGATGTAAAAGCCGCATGGTATTTAACTGGGGAGAGCTTGAGTTAAATATCTCAAATGTTACAGGATACGGTGCAGTTAGAGCAGAGATTCCTGACTGCAGAGTCAGCAATGCAGAGCCACGTGGATGTTTTTATGCTATATGGGTGTTTCCATGCCATGCATCTCCACGTTCAGACTTCACAAGAGCTCATTAATCTAGGTGTAATAATTAATTGGAACTACCTTGCCGTAGTTTTGCAGCACTGAACTTTAGCTGGTAATACTTCCAGGTGGTTTGCAAGGGCTATGCTATTCCGCTTTTTTGCTACCCTGCTCAGGTTTAGCCAGACTGGCACCCGGTCTAAGCTCATAACTTCAGCTTCAATATCCTCAAACTGTGCTCCCTAGTGCTGCTGGGTCCACACATGTCTGAACTTTCCCAGCACACAGGCAGCTAAAAAGACTAATGAGGCTTATTAGCTCAGGCCACAGACACTGTACGCAACTGGCTGTAGTGCTTTCAAGACTGAGCTACCCTAGCATGGAGCAAAGTCATGTTCACAGCTGCACTGCAGCTAATACCCACCACAAAGATAACCTGCAATCTAAACAATTCATGTGAGAGCAAGCTACGTTTTTCCATACTACATTTTGGCCTCCCTCTAAAGAAGCATTATTTCCTCACTCTAAACCTGTTTTAAACAACAAAATGTTTAGCTAACCAATAATTTCACCTCAGAACAGTAGCAGAAAGCAGTTAATATCACCAGAATTACGAGGTGTATTTGCCCAAACATTCTTTATCATATCGAGTAATTTTTAAATAAAGGCAATTTTCAATCACCAATATGAATAGTTTTCATGTTTCTAAAACACCCACCAGCCGTACAGGAAGCAGCTTGAAGGTTTAGGAAGAAGAAAGGAAGCACATTTACTACCAGGCTAAGAATCTACTGGTAACTTACGGTTCAATGCTGACCGGTGTGGCTTCCCCCACTACCGTAAGAACAGGAGGGGTAACTTCTGAACTGTCTGCAAGGAAAAGAAAAACTGCTCAGACAGCTCATATTCACACTTGAGATACATTTTTCACACAGCTTGTAAGCCTAATCAGAGCTATCCATCTCTCAAAAAAGGCACCCATACGCTAAAGGGCTTTAAAATGACCAAGAACTTACCTTCCAGTCACCATCTACATCTTAGTAACAACTATTTGCTGTCCCCTCAGCTCAAGGCACCGAGAACCTATTACAGAGGAACTCCCTTTTCCATTCCTAAGAACGTCAGTAGGTGGTGTTGCAGATCACTTGTGAACGCATTTTACCCTATGCCCAGATGAAAGCAACACTGCACTTCATCCTAGCTTCCCCGACTGTCATGAAGAAGCCACCGTTCCACATAACCACACTTCTGAAAGTCATGATCTTCCTCCTATTACTCCACAGTTCCTAATCACAAATTAGCCAAGAAAGGAAGGATAAAGTGGAACTTACTTGATCTAAGCAGAGTTCTGTGAGCACTTTTAGGAGTCACTGGAGGTGGAACAGAATGACCACTTGAAGAGAGGATAGCATTAAAATATAGCCCAGATCCTTCTCTTACTGGACTAAGAATTGGTGGGGGAGTGTAAGGAGGTAGCTCGAAGTTCCTATCAGAAGGATGATCTGCCAGACGGACAGGTGACCGTAAGTGGCTCTGATATGGAGTAATGTTAGAATAAACAGGCGGTGCAATGAAGGTGCCAGCTTTCGGAGGAATGAAGAGTGGCTCAGGTCGTGGCCTCTGCTTTGGTTTCCGGGCAAAGCCCTCTGCTTCATCCTTTGGAACAGCATCTTCATGCTATTAGAAAAAAATTACATTCTTAGTTTCATTTTAAAACCTCAGGTCTTTTGAAAAACTGCAGCGAGATGATGACTTTCTTTCACGGCAGCTCAAAGTCTGGATAGGGCAGTTGGAGGGTGTCTCAACAGTTAGCACAAAAGGAAAGAGGGAGGAAGATGATGGAGAATGGAATGGACACAGGAGTATTAGGTAGCAATACTAGCTCTGAGTGCTTATCAAGTTACATTTTACAAGAACTACATACATGTCTTGTCCAACCTAGTGACCTCATGGTAGCTTTAAAAGAGGACACAAAAGTATAGTAGATCTCCAGTACAGATACAGGCTAACACAAAATGGTAATAAGAAATCTTCATTTTGGATTTTATTCAGATACAGAAATAAGTGCACTATTCACAGTTTATTATCATCTCTGTATGTAAGGAGAAAGCAGTCTTTATTCAGACAATTTATTCTAGTGTTATTGACCACCTGGCTTTATCACTGTTCAATAGTGGTGCATGGTTTGGCTGTACTAGCATTAGCTGTAGGTAGGCCATGAAAAGCTGGTGATGTCCAAATATATGGCAATATTACAATGGCAAAAATCCACAGTCCCCAGACTACCTCCATTCCAAGTTCAAGACTTGAGATCAAACAACTTTAATAGGAAAGCTTAGGGATAAAAACTACATCATTAAATCTACAGATTTGGGTCACCCTTGGTTTCTTAGTCTATCCATACCTGATTTGAGGTTTCCATGTTAGTATTACGATTAGATCGCCTCCGAGTGACTATCACAGAAGGCTTGCGTTCACAAGGAGCTCGATCATTTGTTTGGCCTCTCTGAAGCTTTCCATCCTCAGACTTTTCTTTTCCAAGGTTCTGCAAGTCAATTTTTCTCACTGGCACAGACACAGGAATGATAAGAGGCACGAGGCTGTTATCCTCTCGGGCTCTTTTGGGAGCTGGTGAAGAACTGGCAAATTCCACCACACTTTTTGCAGCTGTAGGTCCTGGAGCTGCTATCAGCACACTCTTCTCTTCTGAAGTATCTGCTTCCTGAGAAGAAAAATAGATTCCTTAAAAGTTCTGCGGTACCTACATAATAGATCAGAGAGTATCTCACTTTCAGTGTATATAAAGTTTCTCAATGCAACCTGCAAGCTGAAATGGATTTAGAAAAGAATTATTCAAGGAAAAAAAATACTTGAGGATTGCCCGAAGTCTCAACTGCCAGAATATTTGTACACATCATCCTTCAGTCGCACTTCACTACCTGTGGTTTGACATTTTATTTTCCAGATGAACTTGTGCCCTGCCAGATAACTTCCAGCAAAGTTTCTTCAGTTTTAGTAATGATCAAAAGCTGCAGGTTATTCATTTCAAATATTGGACCTCTGTTCCAGGAAAGACTGAACCATCATAATCTTAATTAAATCTCTCATACAAAAAATGGAGCTAAGTTTCTGCTGCATTTTTTTTTCTCATTTACAGCACAGAAGCAACTTCCGTTATTAATACTGAAGCCTTTCAGGTTTGTTTGCTTGAGCCTGAAGGACTTTTGCTCAGCAGAATCAACAAGGCATACCTGCAAACCAGCACTTTCTGCACTGGTATTACAGCTTCCATGTTTCTGCTTTCTTTTACACTCATAGAAACCCCAGAAAACTAAACTCCAAGGAGACAGGAATGAAGGATGAGTTACTGAATAAACACAGTTACTGTAACACCAAAGGGCTTCATGCACTGTTAGATCACTGATTTCTAGCTCTTCAAATGACTATCTACATGTTCATTCCACTCTTCATTCAAAAGCAGTTGCCAGCTCACTTAAAAGCTACCTGTTAAAGCACAACTTTCCAAACCACCTGTCTTCAGCTCTGAAGAAGTGCAATCTAGAAGCCATAGAAGATGCTCCTTTTGATGTTTCAGAGCTTCTCTCCAACTTAGAGCTCTGTTTGGAAAGCCTTTGAATAAAATTAGGTATGCAAACTTATCAAAGCCACCATCTACTAAGGCATCTCTCTCTACCTGAACAGCTAAGTTTTGTAGGTGGAAACCAAGGCACATTATCTCTCAGGTATGACAAAGAGGTCTCTCACCTGAACTTACAAAGTTTTGCAGAGATTTACTGAAGATCTCAAAAAGAATCTACTGTGTGCCACTAAAAACACTAACCTTGATTTAAAAGCTAGCGTAAGGAGGTTCTGTCAAGTATTCAGATACCACCATCACCCCCAGTCATTTCATTGTGGTCACAGATCATGAAAGCTGACTTCACTGATGAAAGAACATGCTCCAGCTGGCCCAGGAAGAGTCAACCCATAATACCTAAAAGGACATAAGTCTGACTTTGATAGTATATTTATATTGAGGGAAGCACAAATGTGTTGTCACAAGATGTGTCAGTCAGAGCCTGGAGTTAGTGCTCTGGCTGCTCTCCAAATAAGAGTCTGGTATTCTTTGTTGCGTTTAAGATCAAAGAGTCCACTCTGAAGCACTAAGCCTTCAAAAAAACTAGGTGCCAAGCTTGAGCAAACCAATCATGTTAGGAAGATTTAAGACTGCCTCTTTCCATGATCTTTATTAAAGCAAGACTGAGAGTGCACAGAAAAGTGTATCCAATAAGTGACACTGCAGTTTATCAAGTCTCACTGCTTCTTCACAAAGACTGAAGATATCTGCCCCCCACCACACAACGATGAAACATACAACTGAAAAGTCACAACAGGCATCATCTGCCCCAGACTGCATGGCAGAAGCCATTAATGAGCTCTGAGGACCTCCCTTCACTCCAGGCAGGTGATATACACCTGTACTTTCCCATGAGACTACCGATACTGAATCTGGAAGGCATTCATCATGCTGACGGGTATGTTACTAGGAACACCACTGCCTCTAGACAGGAAGCGGCTCTTGTAAATTGTTGTAGTCTCCCTCCACCACTCCTGGAAAGACAGACTAAGGATGCCTTTTTAAACATACAAACAGGCCGGAATCAGACGTATACTTCCACAAGTCCTGCCCATATGTGAAACAGCAGCTCACATACGGCTTCATGCTGCTGTACATGGGCCTCCATTCATCAGGGGAATTTATGCTGAGGTCTCCTAGCAGTGAATTTCACAGCGTTTTGCACCAGTGCATTTGTAATACATTCTTTAGACCACTGCCTAGTGTAGCTGTTTCTAGTGCAAGCACTCCAACATACTTTCTGGGTACCTGAGAGAGTAACAGCAATCAAACAAAGTATTGGTAATATGAATGTGTGAACAAGCACCAAATCTGACCAATCTACAAACCTCAGATACTTCCTGTGTGCAGGTCAAGAGACACGAACTAATTTTCTGATTACAAGGAGGAAATTCTGGCAGCTAGTCACACAAAAGATGTCACATTTCTCTGGCTCTATGATCAGTTAATCATGCTTCTTCTAATTTTCAAGACTGGGAGGTAACCAGCAATGGGCTCTTCCTTAATGATGGGAAAGATGATCCCTTCGAGAGAAGAAGGAGGAGACCTAAACAGTAGCAGATATAAGAGAGAAGGCACCACTGGGAACTTAATCTAAATAGTTGAGACATCCCTAAGATGCTGTTGTCCACGCTAGAGCTTTTCTGTCCATAAAAGATGGCACATACCTAATTTTACTAAGAGGGGACACAACCGATACTGGAATTAAGCTATTTGTTTCAGATCCCTAAATAGTTTCTCAACTGTTTGATTACACTCAGAGGTAAGCAGAAAGAAGTCACCGAACAAAGGATAAGACAATCCTTTGTAGAACTGCTGAGGATTTTCAGCTAGCTCAACATCTCTCCTGCAGAATTCAAGGCTTGAGGGCTGCTGGATAACTTCCAGGAAGTACAACCTGTTGCACTTCTATTTAGACTATTGCATAGGTACAAGGGATGAACTAGTGATCTGGAGTCCTCCAAGATATCCACAGAAACCCATCAGTCATTCTGGCATAGATCCTGTTTATCCCTCAAGTGGTTTCTAAACAAATTTAGAATTCACAGACAAAAGCCAATTGCTACAGCTGGAAGAAATGCTCCAAGGCCACTGCTGTGATCAGACAAGAAACAATACCAGCCTTTTCAAAACACTTGCCCATACAGTACTCTCTGTCAGCATTCTGCATCACCTTGCTAACAGTAAAAGCAGCTTCTCTTTGCAGTCAAACAGAAGGTTGTCCATGAAGGAAGGTGAGTCCAGAACTGTAGTTCTATGAGTATTCCTCCTCCTCTCCCCCTCTACCCTTCCCCTTATGTGTGTGGCAGCTGATGCCCTGTCCTGTGCAGAGGAAAAGAGGCCAGGTCACTAAACCCACTTTCTTCCTTCCATAAAGTATTTAAATTCAGACACCCTTTGAACACCATTTTAGATCTGAGAAAAGTTTTCTGAATTATCAAAGAAAACAAACTACACCATGTTTATACATATAACATCTTGTGTGGAATGAAGCCATAAAACCAAGAGCTGGGAATTTGCTGCAGAGCCTATAAGCAGCAGTAAGTTTGCACCACCTGAAAAAGGTGGGCACAGTACAATGGGCAGCTCTGGTGCAAAGCATCAGTTGTGATACTACACATAGACATACACTGCTGTCCAAAAGACTGGTTTTGCATAAAGTACACACACCAACATTTGAACATTCAAACAACTGGTTCAAATTACACATGCATTGTCTGCCATTAATAATTTAACCCTATGGCTGCCTTACATGTTCTTCACAAAACCTAGGCTAGAGATGGCTTCTAGGTGGTTTGTAACAAAAACACACTGATAAAGAGAAGGAGACCACTCTCCTCCAGTAAATATGTTTTCTTTTTCTCCCTTACATGTCAGCCACCCCTTAAGCACGTAAAATCCATCAGACCTCAGGTAAGAATTTTATCATCTCTCAAAACATCTTCCAGAAAGCGTGAAGAGACTGAAACATAAAGAGCTCTTCTGCTAGTGCCATCATGGAAGCAAACAAGTTGCTTGCGTAACTGCAAAGAACAAAAGAGCATCTGTCAAAACACTTTTCTGTTTGGTCTTTACATTATGAATCAAGGTGCAAGCAGACATGCCTTCCAAAGGCAATTTCTTGCTTCACCTCTCAGGGCCTTTTCCCAGGTGCTCTATTTAGTTTCTTGCCATTCTGTTGGCAATCAGACTACAACGCGAATTAAAGGCCTTCCTGAAGTGCCCGGGAGAGTATGAGTAAATTGCTCACGCTGCTAACTACTACTAGTTTTCTATCAAATCTGCTTGTTCAACTGGAGTTCGAGCAAAAAGGATTGAAGACAGCATCAACAGTCACTTGTTGCTCTCTGCTGTGCAAGAGACGGACTAGGCTATGGATATTTGCCTCATTGTTTCTTAGGTCAGTTCTTTCACTCAGAAAGCACGTCCCTCTAAGGAAGAGATTGGAAAAAATGGCCACAAACAGACTAGGGAAAAAAGGTAACAAAAACAAGACGGGGAATAAAATGCCCTTCCCTTTGTTGTCTGACTGGGCAGCAACTCAAGTGGCAAAACTATAGGTAAAAATATTCTCATGCTCTAGCACCCATACTTCATCAGCCTCTGGCAACAAAGCTCCCAAAGAAAAGTATATCTTTCTCCTCCTAGGAGGCACTCGATAAAAAAGAAAAACCACAACATAAAAAGAAAACATCAAAACCCCTCCACCCATGTCAAAAAATCCACCACTTCTCTCCCCCTAATTATCAGTCTAATTAATTTTGAACCTTGTCATTTGCCACATGGAATACATACTGTACAGTTCAGACTGATGGGACACCAAAAGGATAAGAGTAGTGAATTAACTTATCAGCCAACACTAAGCTTCTTCCCCACCTAGCCCTGCAGAAGGTCTACAGGCAGCCTTTGCCCTCAGCTTACCGATCTATATAATTCACTGCGGGTCATTCTCAAATAGGATACCATAGACAGACCTTTATCACTCCTGGTATAACTTCTTCACCCAAGTGAGGCTTCTTCAGGTTTTTAGTATTTGCAAAATATTGAACACAAATTGCATTATGTCATTTTTAAATAGCACAGTTTAGAACCACTTCAACTGCTAAAACTGGAAAACTGGCAGGTAAACAGCAGTCTTTTAACATAAAAGGAAGAGAATGTTAATTGGTAAAAAGATGCCAAGTGAACTGCTCATACTCAAAATACTTATACTCTCAAATCCTGATCAGCTTGAGGCCTAAGCTGAAAACATTCATTTCTGAAGTTCTGGGCTAGAATCACATTCAGTATTGGTGAAATAAAACTGCCCTTAGGTGGTTTCACTGCACTAGATCTCTATTGTCCCGCATCTACAAATTACAGTAGTTGAACTTACATACCAGCACTCCAGAGCTGCCCTTGCTGCACCACAACACTTCCTGCATCAAGATACTATCCTATCCTGCATACACACCTAAATTACTTTTATTTCAGCTCTATTTTGTACTCTAAACCATACTGAATTAGTAAGAATGCACACCTTACCTTTACATTCTGAAGAGAAGCCAGCTCAACAGCTTTTTGAGCCAAAGTTAGCAAATTGGCTTCTTGAGAAACACGCCGTCTCCGTCGTGTACTCTGGATGACACCACCTCTGACACCTTGAAAATCATTAGCTCTCTGACTGTTTTCGTCAGCTGCTGCAGCCTGTTTCTCTCCATCTCTACCATTCTGGGCTGTGGTTTGCCTGTCTGTTTCCATTTGGCACAGCACACTATTGACCAGGACATCCTTCTGCCCCAGATCCAGTCTCTTGGGGTGCAAATAGTTGCTTTTGTTGTGGGCCAGTGATTCAGGTGGCTGCTGTAATGGGACCTCTTGCTGATGTGTTTGCCAGTGATGCAGAAATAAATTGCTAGGTTGTTCTTCTGACTGCTTGGAAGCCAACACTTCTCCTGCAGAGGTCAGCAGGACACCTTCTTTGGAGAGTCGTCGTGACCTTCTTGGAAAGGGAATCTGGGTCTGAGGTAGCACAGTCTGTTGGTTCTGCTCTGTTAGAGCCTTGAATAGTTCCTGGTTCCTCTCTGTTTGCTGAAACTGGTGTGTCATCATGTGATGCTGAGGTGCTGCAGCTGCCACGTGAGGCTGTGCTATGGAAGTAGTCTGCTGCAGGCTGAAGGCTTGTGCAGCAGCCTGTTGCTGCTGCTGTTGAGGATAAAAATTTTCAAACAGTTGTAGCTGGGGAAGAGCTTGCTGTTTTTGCTGAGCAGTAAATGCTGGACTGGAAGAAGCTGGGGCTTCTTGAAAGACGTGTAACAATTCAGGAAGGCCTTGCTTTTGGCCTTGGTGACCAAACGCAAGTTGGAAAGGCTGTAGCGGCAGACTCTGATTCTGCTGCTGCTGTTTCTGCATCTGATGAAAAGAATTCATTTGAGCTTGCTGCCTAACTAGGGCTTGCTGCTCCAGCTGAGCCTTCTGGGACATCATCTGCTGGACAGCATCTCCATACAAGTCCAGCTGTGACACAAACACGCCTTTCTCTTGATTTCTTTTAAGGGCTTCTGCATGGCCATAGAAGCCTGGGGCACCAGCGTTGGAGTGGGGTCCTTTTGGGTTGCCTCCAAAAACCATACCATGATTCCACATTGAAGGAGGAGATTGCCAGTGGCCATCACCCCTCTCTGGCAATCGATTTCCCATTAGGGAATTCTGCCATTTGACAGCTGTTACTGCCTGAGGCATCATCATTGATTCTCCCCTATCTTGATTGTAAACGGAGTTCATCAAAGCAACATTGTTGGGGGCACTTGTCAATCCTCCTGCGTGAGAAATCTCCATAGTCTGGGAGGCCGGTATATTCCCTCCATGGCCATAGTACTGTCCTTCCTTCAGCGGCTGCTGAGGTTCTTTGGATGACACAGCTATTTCCTGCTCATTAAAATAAGCAATTCGTTTCCCAGTCCTTTTGCTTGAAGACTTTTGCTGAGCCTGAAGATTCATGGTTCAGTCTATTCTCCTAGCTGCACACACTGTATTTACAATCCACCCATCCCTGAGGTGGGGGGAGGAAAGGCACAGAAGTCCCTCTTTTCCATTCAGTTTTAGTAATAAAGAGCAGGAAAGCAGTCCAGAAGAAAGTGCCTCACTTCCTTTTTCTTCACGTGTTTCTCTTGCTTCTTTTCACTCTTACGCTTTGTGGTTCAGAGGCCAATAGGGTCCACTTAGTTACAGGTCCTGAAATAGAGAAGCAATTGCAATGAATCATCAGACATAACCGACAAATAAACACGATAAGCTACAATGCATCTGTCTCATTTCCCGTGACAATGAAGATCAGGATGATATGCGTAAGAAACAACAGATCTGACCTACTAGAATGTTAAAACAAAACAACTTAGTTTTACCAGATATCAAACTGTATTTGCATGATGCAACTCCTAACTGCACACAGACTTCTGACTCATCACTCAAGCTCATCCTGAAAGTTCTTCTCTCAAACCCCCTCTCGTTTGGCTGATTACTTCTGTGTCATTCTGTAGCCAGAATAATCTGGGTTTCATCTGAACTCAAAAACACAAACAAAAAACCCCTCATGACCCGCCAAAGGAAAAATAACATGTCAGGTCACATTTCCCAAAGACATTTAAAATGTACACATGCACATGAATGAAGCCAAACATGCAAAAAGTTGCTGGTTTTGAAGGAAAAGATCAGGTGGCAGTCTGTCATTCACACCCCCTCCCCAATCATAACAGTTGCTTCTGCAATTAAGAACTGTCTACCAAGCACCCGAGCACTGAAGACAAGGCTCAAGCTGTTGCCCTCTCAGATGCTTTCTTCAACAGCTGAAAGCAACTGCTCCTGCTCAGGTCACATTCATGTGAAAAGTAGTTCAGGCAGATTGTTACAGCTGCTCTCAGACACCAGCAAGTATCTGCTAGTGCACAGCTACAAATATAACAGGAGAAAGCCCTTCTGGAACAAAGCCCTTCTAGGACAATGCTACCCCTCCTCTCCCACTGAGAACAGCTATCCACAAACTCAGGCTTAAAACATACTCAGTGTTAAAACATACACTGCTATTTCTATAAGGCCATGTAAAACCTTTTAAGAATTTTACTTTTAAATTAAATTCTTAAACTACTAACACTCAAGTTAAAGCATCTCTATTACTATCTCTTTTCAATACTCACCCTGTTCCACTTCAAATTACACTGCTAATGTATTTCAGAAAGGTTTTAATAAATTGTTAAAAACCTATTCTTGCTGCGTCCCTTCTGCTAGAAAATCAAGTTTCTCTTGAGTGAAGCAGGTAAGCCTTACACCCATATCTCCTCCAATAAAGCCTGCAATCCACTTATCTATCTCTATAAAATGAAAAATAATAAACCAAAAGCATAGAGCACATTGCAGTCCTGTAACTGAAGCTTCCTCTAAACGGATATGGCTACAGTGCAGATTTTAACACCGAGGTGGGGTTGGGAGCATGAGGAGGAGAAAAAGACAAAGCGTTTAAATGAACTTACGCAACTTCCACCTCAGAGGCCAAGCTTGGCTTCAGCGCTACTGGAACCATGGGCCTGTGTTTCAGAGGGTGACTCACTTCCTCAGGCTGTTACATAGCTGTTCACCCTGCATTGCCTCCCCCTTTGCCCTGGCTACAAACCATGGATCTCTGCCACCCTGTATCACGGAGCCAGGGCGTTCCTACCTCCTCCAAGCACAACGTCTCAGCTCATTTTCCAATCCTCTCTGAACAGAACCAAAATAACTGTAGGAGAAATTATGGACACGTGAGATGGAAAATTCTCTCTAAACTGCAACTAGTACACAAATGAGGATTTCATAAAGTAAGTTTTTCCTATTATCAAAACTTCACTAGGAGAGGAAAAAACATCCTACAGTAGGAAACTAGATCCCTGGTAGCAAAAATGTAGAGGTGGAAAGGTTGCTGTATGCCTCTCAGGAGCATTAACGTTACACTCTCTCCTTGCTTTTTGCAGCGCTGCCATAAATGTAAACCACAATACTTGATGTAATACAACTTAAAAGTGGTTTCTGACAGCATCTTCCTTTTTCTGAAATCATCACTAGCTATTTTTTTCTCCAAACCAGACAACCCTATAACATTTTCCTTACACTGATGCTTCTGCATGCCTTTTTTATTGATCAGTTGCATGATTCTGATAAAAAGAATGTAAATTTTTCTGTATATCAGAAGATACTGCTGCTAGATCAAATCTAAACTTAAAACTGCCCAAAAGCTGACATCCCACTTCAAGAGTCCTTGGTTTTAACCCTTCTGAAAAAACAAGAACAGCTGATGTTGTTCTTAATAGTGGTGACTGAGATCTGCAACTACCACACACAAGTATCCACACACACAAGTATATAGAGGAAGGGCTCTGAGGTTAGCAAGGAAGCGTTGCATTAGCACAGCTCTCCAAACCTCTACTTGTGTGGACTGTGGCTCCCTTTCTTTCATTACTAGGTAAGAAGCCACCAGCATTGCAAAGCCTAATTCAGACCAGTTTAGAACTGGACCTACTTAGGAAAGAGACATAACAGAAGTATTAAGATGCAAAGCTTACAAAAACCCCAGTAAATTCAGAGATGACCTAAAGCAGGGGAAAAGAATATGTACTTATGTGTTCCATAAAGAGAGTCATAAAAAACATTACATGCCTCTTAGTAAAGTTATTTTGTCACTTGAGAAGACTGTAGGGAATGGAGAACAACTGAAGTTGCAGCAGCAGAAAAGCCAAGATAGTGAAAATGAGTGAGGAAGAAAGAGATTTAAGCTACTTTGAACAAAGTGCACTTAGTGAACATCTCAACTCTCCCAACTGCATGCAAAAAATAAAACTAGAATATCACCAAGAAAAAAAAAATGGTGCATCCAGTATTAGATAGTAAAACAAAACACCACAAAACCAGCTTTTTAGAATTTCTGTCTATATAAAAAAACTGCAGGAAAGTATCTTCTAGCTCATCCTAATAACAGAAGTCCATAGTTGAAACTGAAGAGATGGATACTAAAGCTGCAGCATGACTATGCTCCAGGAAAGCTCATACTTGGCAGCTTCACTGGCTGAGCACTGCTGGCTCTGTGACTAAGCAGGCTTCCCTCCCTGAGGCTGAGGGATGAGCCCACGTTATCGTCATCCTAGCTACTTACCAGCTTTGAGTTTTTTTGTTTTACTTTAATTTCAGCACAAGAGTCAGCCTGCAGTAGCACAATAAAATGGCAACACACTTTGGAGCAGTATACCCTGACCATTTCTTACCTTTGAATAAAGTACAAAGCCAGTTGTGATACAATTCCCAGAAGATACTGTGTCTTGGCTCCAGATATACTGAAATGTTATGATACCTTGCATTTTACACTGCACAAAGAAAAAAGCAGAACCTAGCATCAATATATTTTGGTTTAATAACTCTTAAGATTTGGCATGCAACATCATCAGTTATTTTCACTTCCAGGAACTTCTGGCATGCCAGAACTTCTCTCAGACTTTCTTCAGATGAACAGGAATTGTATGTCACTTGCTTTAATACTGTACATATTGTCAGATTCATGAAGAATTTTTCATGTTGCAAGGCTTTCTCTCCTATACCTAAAAAGAATGTCAAATTAGATACACATATACCCAACAGGCACTTATGCAGTATTTTCTGGAATGAAAAAATACATAAAGCAAAGTAATCTACAGCACCATACTCAGAAGCTGGGGTTAGCATTTTTAGCTAAGACTTCTTTCAGTATATCTGCACAAGAGCATCAAAGAAAGTCAAACACTCATGGGCTAGATTTAGGCAAACCTTCCCAAAGGACTTACTTATGTATACAACAGGACTAAGGAGAAATCTCTGCCTGCATCCAGGATGCTGTGCTCAAATTAAAGTCCTTTCAAAGCAGAGATACCTGAGGAGTGCAAGGCACAGGCACTCAGAGTCACTCACTGGGCTGACACCAGCTCAGGACACCCATTAGCAGATTTTACTCAACTCAAAGTAGGTTCACCACTTGAATCTTAGCTTTTAAATACTTCTAATTTTTTTTCATGCAAAAAACAAAGTCTTCCTGGGTTCTAGCTAATGTACATTCTCAGCCTTAACTGCAGTATTGCTGTCACAGCTCCTTACAGGAAATCTGCTGAATTAGACTGATGGGAAAAATTTCTCACTAAACCCTCCTGCTGCCAGAAACTCAAATTACTGCTCTCTGTAAGAAGCTCTATTACTTTTAACGATGATGAACAGATTTCAAGAACAATTTTTACATTTAAGCCAAACACAGCAAGCTGCTCAGTGTACTTCTGAGATGGAGCGATTGAGCCTTCCTTCTCTAATTTGCTCATTATTATGGTGAAATCCTACATTTATGGTGAAGAATCATGACACACATTTTAATGAGGAACAAAAACCAGAGGAACTAACTCACTTCTAAGATCACACAGCAAACCAGGTCAAAAACCAAGAACAGAAGGTAGGATATTAGCTACCAGCTCCCCTCCAATCCTGAAAGAAAAAATGGGTTTAAATCTACATGCAAAAGACAAAAATTGGGTGGGCTATTTACATGTGTGCAGAAAGAGCAAAGAAAATTTAATTCCTCAGTGCAACAGCAGGACAGAGCCAGTTCAATTCAATAGGGTAGGTTTTGTTTCTGGGTTCTGTCGTTTTGTGTTGAGGGGTTGGGTATTTTTGGTTGGTTGAGTTTTTTTTAAATGACTGGATACTTGCAGGGCATCACTTGTCCCAGTTAACAGAAATTTGCCCCTGTTAAACAACCAGCACCTATTGCCAGTCTTGAGTGAGAATCAAGAAAGCAGTGAAAAACATGGGTCAGTTTTTGTGTTTGCTAAAAGACCTGCAAAGCTTACTGCACAGCTTATCCATCTGCTACGCTTACCCTGCTGTATATGAAAACAGCTTCAGTGCCTCCCTCAAAAGCCTCTCTTGCACACTCACTCGGGTCACATTTTCTTGCAGACAACTATATCAAAATTCCTGCAGATTGTTTGCAACCTCCCACTAACCAGCTTCAGACACCTTGTACAGGAAGGATAACAGAACAGCTTTCCCACATATCGTCCTTGGGAGGGAACATGAAAAACCAGAAAACAGACCATGCTTGTAAACCCTAGCAAAGCACAGCAACCTATCTCCTAAAAGACAGGGAAAAGCTCAAAGCAACTGAAAAACACAACATTGTCCAAGAAAGACTAGAACATAAATGGAAGGTGATGCTTTGATGTCCCTGTCACCTTAACCCAAATTGTACAGCATTTTCCACAGATACCTAGAAAGCTTGTCTCTACAGCAAAAGGTGTTACTTTCCAGGAGACAAGCACCACAGAAGGAACAGCAGCTGAAGCCCAAAGTGAACAAGCAAAAAGAACTGAAGAATCAAGTGAACAGTCTCAAGTTAAAAGAAGCTCACTACAAAAGAATATAAACAAGTAACTACCATTTCATCCCCCTTCAACACCTCCAAATAAGAAACCAATCTAGGGAACTGTATCAGATGAAAGTCTTAGAATTAGTAAAGCCTATGAAATGGAGGGAGGCTTACTTGTCTGCATAACTTTGCATAGCAAAAAAAGGGAACTCTACAGTTCTGCCCATAACAGAGGCAGAGATCAAAGGAAAGCTGCTTCACAGACAGGGAGAGACAATAAAAAGGAAAACACAGCATGCAGGAGTCTTTACAACTTCCACTGTTGCCTGAAGGTGCACGCCTGGGGCTAGGCAAATGCATACCTAAGCTGTAGACATCTAAGATGTTTATGGCCTACCCAAATATTCACATGATCGGCCCATTTCTGTTGAAGAAAGACCAAAGTTAATGACTGACTTCAAGGGCACCTCTGCCCTGAGGACAGCACAGTTAAAATTATTTTGCTACCACTTTTACTTTGCCATTTTCAGAGAGTGGGGACCAAAAAAGCTGCATTAAAGCACTGTACTAACCACAGATTCACAAGTAAAATCCATTAGCTCTGCCATGTGAAGCAGGAGAGACAATGGAAAGGACTGAAGGACTATGTGCCAGCAAAAACACATAACTTGTATTGTATCACCAGATGTGACAAACTACTGCTCCAATCTAGACCATTCCTGACACTCAGCATCATAAAAATATTTTGGTCTATTACAGTAAAGGATGACATAAAGGAGAGGCAGTGAAAATGTGTTCTCATTCATCTGGAGAGCTTCCAGTTTAAATTCACAGTTCCTGTTAAAATTCACCTAAGCACCTATTTTGACCTAGTATTTATATCTGAGGATAGGGTCTTATTCCTCTCCTATCTCCACAATTTTCCACTTTCCATCTAAACACACAGATGCATTCTAATACGCTCAGGATGCAAGAGAGAAAGACCTGCACCTCAAAAAGGAGTTTTGAGGTGACAGTTCTAAGAGAGAAGTTGTGTACTTTCAAGGAACACTCAAAAAGTAACCTGTATTTTGGGCTGTCTTCCTCAATTCAATCTGTAAATTCAGTACAAGTATTAAAGATTTCCTTTTCAAAATGCACCTGGGATTTTCCACCTAATTTTGTTTTAAAGGGATGAAAACAACACAAAAAGAAAATGCCCATTAAGTGCTGGTTAGCCTTGCCCTTACAAGCAAGGATCCACGTAAAACCTGGCTTACACAAACAGTTCCACCAGAACAAAATCAGCATGAATGAGGAAGAAAAACCTATTAAAAAGGCAGACTGGAATTTTAAAATTTAGCAGATTAACAAAAAATCACCCAAACACCTCACAAAACAACAACCCTGATTTATTTTTAAAGGAACTGACAATGTTGTTTCTAACAGCTACTGAAAAGATACTACAGCAGATACAAGTTGGATCTTCAATTTCATTTATCCTCATGCAAAATTTTGAGTGGTATTTCCAAAATAACTGAAATTTTGCCCAAACCTCATCTCATGAAAACAGAAGATTCGTGATTCGCACAAGATTAATCTTTGGTCTTGAAGAGAAACAACATGCAGTTCTTGGAACTACAAGAAAAGGATGGCTACACAAGCTGGACTTCTGTATACAAATTCGCAGGAAAGCCCATCTTCACAAACGGCTTTGCAACAGAGTGCTGGCTTACCCTTTAACAAAATAGGTATATGGCACATCTCTTAATTTAGTCACTGTTTATAACTGTACTGAGGTTAGGAATATTAGTTACTACAATCTGTCATGATAAATACCATGATCTTAAAAGGCTTGGGCAGCCTTAGAGTGAAGAGAGATCATAGCAATTAAGGAATACAAAGTGCTGCTCTCAGGCTTTGTAAAGTTACATGAACATACTATACTTTCCCACTGGAAATGAGTTAACAGTCCTTCCAAATGTAAGCACTTATATAGCTATTTTAAGGTTTTTTTGTTTGGAGCTGTCAGGAAAGGCAGTTGCTAGCAACAGAGAGACTCCAACACACAGGAATCGCAGCAGGCTCTACTCAGAACAGCAATGAGTAGGCCAAAAGCTACTCCCTGCCCTCGCGCTCACATAGCTGATATAATCACAACAACCCCTTTGCTCCTAGTGCCTCTCCCACCACAAGCACACCAGCTGCACACTTGCTAGGACCCACCCCAGAGACAGACCAAATCTCTCTGCACTTTAGCCCTGCACACCTGAATGCACTGAGCAGCAACAGGAAAGATTGCTGCAGGTTCACTCCCTTCCACCTTGACCTCTCCAGCACTTCATCACCAAACCAGACATATGCAGATGTCCAGTGTTCGCAACACCACAGCCTAAGTGCTTCGCAGATTTCTTCAACGCTTTGCAAGAGGTAATGGCCTACAAATAAGGAAAGAGAAACAAGAAAGTTCATAGAGATGATACTTTCCATTCCCAGAAGTTTTTTCATGAGAGACATAAATGCACTCAATACCCAGACTGTAGCTCTCAGCAGATGCCATCAAGCAGGCATCATCACCCATCCAAGTCTGGCTGAAGAACAACTGGGACTAAAAGTGCAGGCAGAGCCTGGATCTGAGATCGATTTCCAGCTCAGCTTCAGGCATGCACCTTAAGCAAGTCACTTCAGTTCATAAAATGAGAGTAATACCTGAAACCCAATACACTGATATTCATAAAGTATTAACCTTAACAGTACACTTTAACAGGATAGATGGGGATTCTTCCACAGAGAGCTTAAAAGTCTAATTACACGATGCAATGGGGTAGTGATAACCAAAGAGGAGGGAGGGGGCAAAAAATGTAGGAAAAAGTTCACACAGTAATACAGTTGTCCTTTTGCCATATGCCTCTCTGCCTCACTCAACCCACAAATACCTTTTTGGTTTTCAACAGTTATCTAAGCTGAAGCAGTGCTGATCTTGGTTTGCCCACAGCTCAATATGGACTGAGCTGATCCATTCTAAATCTACGCAGCCAGGCTTTAACAGCATGGGCAGGACTTCAGTTCCAATCTCTAAAATGATGTCTTTAAAGAAGTTTTGTGGTCACTTGAACATAGCAGGATCTTTTTATTGTGCTGATCTGTGACAAGGTAGATTTAGCTCTCCACCATGACTGAAGCATTACTGGACATTACAACACTGCAGCTGAGCTAATCCAACTAGTTAGTCCTGGGGATAGGAACAGTGAAAAACTCAGGCAAGCATGATCAGCACATGGTGGAAATCAACAAGGTTTAAAGAATCAAGGAGCACAGAAAGCACTTGATTTCTTAATCTTTAATTAATCAGAGCACTCTCCAGGATGCTAGATTTTGAGCTCCCTGCCAGTTACCTGGCAGACACCTACCGAGTCTCCTTATTTTAGCCACAGGGATTTCAGTGGAGGAAAAGTAAGAGCAGATGGCTGGCACCAACTGGATCAAATACAAAGCAAACCTTTTCAATTTTTGTAGTGGCTTATCTGTATCCTTACTAACATTATAAAGCACTTCCGCAACTGGGAATAAGTAACACCAGTATGTAACATACATACTCAAAGTCAGAATCTTCCTAAAGATTCAGCTCAACCTGCCTACCTGAAACCATACCACCTATCCTGCACTTCGTAACTAGAAAGAAAAAATGTCATTCAATAACAGTAGTGCCCTCTAGTAAGAACCCTTACAAAGCCATTTTAAATTGTGTAGAATACACAGTTCTTAATAAAACACAAAATTAAGGCTACAATGATCAAGTGCAATTTTAAAAGAAAAATTAAAGTTTACACATTCATCCACCTGCACATGGCATTCTGTGAGTGTTAAGCAGAACATAGTTTACTTTTACATCGTTCCTTTTTCAAGTCCAGGAACAATACATTCTAACTGAAGTCATAACATTTTGGGTCAATAATCCCACATTACATTTTGCATAGCTGTATTTGCTACAGATATAAACTATGCAACTGCTATTAACAGGAACAGTAAGTCCTTCCCAACTGTGAAAAAGCAGGCCATAAGTAACTGGAAAGTCACACAGCAACTGACTAGAAAAGCTGCTAAGAGGATCAATGTTAAACACTTGACCATCTCCAGAACTGCTAAGCATTAAGAACAAACCCAAATCATTTACATAATGGTTTTCACTCTCAGAATGAAAGGCTAATGAACTAACCACCTCTTCAGGTGCATGGATTCTTCTCTCACACTGAAGAAAAAGAAATTCTGAAACCGATGCTCCTTTACAATCCACAATGAATCTAGTGGACTCTAAAGGATTTTTCCCACACCGGCACAATAGCACCCTCTTATTTCAAACAGTTTACCAGCATCTTATGTTCCACACCTTCTGATGACTGCTATTTTCAACAAATCTCCAAACAATAAGAAGGAATGTCTGGTCTCCCCTCAGCAGGCTGAGATTCACTACACAGTTCTCTCCCATTTGGGAGAGATCTAGGAATCAACCAAGGCAGAAAAACATTCTACTGTAGTTGCTACATTGTATCATAGAATCATAGTGCAGTTAGGGTTGGAAAGGACCTTAAGATCATCCAGTTCCAACCCCCCTGCCATGGGCAGGGACACCTCACACTAAAC
>JBCJKH010060485.1:0-13674 GCA_039877255.1 Loriculus beryllinus | reverse complement strand
GAGGACACCAGAACTGCACACAATACTCCAGGTGAGGTCTCACAAGAGCAGAGTAGAGGGGCAGGATCACCTCCTTCCACCTGCTGGTCACGCTCCTTCTGATGCAGCCCAGGATACGGTTGCTTCCTGGGCTGTGAGCACACACTGAAGCTGGCTCATGTTCATTTTCTCATTGACCAACACCTTCAAGTCCTTCTTGGCCTTTTGAAAAATTGAAGAAAAATTCTGTTTGGGGAAAGCAGTTGAAGGAAGTTGCCCACAAACTTGATGTCATTGGAATACTTAACATTTACGTAACACTTTGTAACAGTTAAAGCAATGTATTGACACCAATTAATCCAACCTCACAACACATTATGTGCAACATTCCGTATTTTTAACAGTTAAAAAAAGAGATACGGAAGAGCTTGTTTTGCACAAAAGAGCAAACAGGCAGCCAACAAGAGCTTATTCTTCTGGAACTCCTTGACCCGTTTTGTCCTCTGTTTACTCCCTTCATATTGCGCAGATACAAACTGCATTTGCAAGATGCCAGGTAAAGCATCTTCATTTTGAACAGACACATTAGAATTCAGAAACTGGAATAGAACACTACTTCTTAAAATACCTTGTAAAACTCCCAGCATTAACTCCTGTAAATGTTAAGGCTATTTTGAAATAAAAACCATGGTAATTTCTATAGCACATGAAATTTCACCAACCCCTATACGCAGAAGAGCCCTAACATTAATATGTATGGCAGTGAAACTTCCCTGAAACATTTTCCCCTACTTCAGCCTGCCCATGAGACTCTATGCCATGCATAAGAATAAAATCAAGGTAAGTATATTGCAGTCAGTGCAGTTTTATTGTGGAACTAAAAATACTTTTCTAGCTTTTATTTGAGTTGTCACCTATAAGGCATATATGCATAGTGATATACTAGCCTTAACTGCAGTAGTGTCCAGGGAACACATAGCACAATTCAGTAATACCAGGCAGACCTATTCAGGTGCAAACATGACATTGCTACTCATTCTGTCTAGGGATGAGGTAGCAATGCTGAAGAAACTCATCAAGTCCCTTCCCTGCATGCAATTACAAACTCAAATGAAGAAAGAAATGAATGAATATACTGATTTATAGCTACAGTAGATTAGCTTTGGTACATATTTTCATCTGTTCCCACCACTTATGATCACCACAAGCATAAAAGCACACTTTAGAATCAAAATAAAAAAAAAAAAAAAAAAAAAAGAAGAGGAGCTCTTAACTCCTGTAAGCCAGTGCTCTTAGCAAATACCGTGACATGCATATACCATCTAAGCAACCTCCTTCCCAACAACCACTTCAAGGGAAAAGAATTTTTGCTCTTTTCCCACAACTGCAACATCTGAGACACCACAAATAAAAAACAGATTTCAGGCCCACAAGAAACGGATGCATCAGAATAGCACATGTTCAAAACCCACCCATACAGGGACAAGCTTCTACCCCTTGATCCCCCTAACTGCATCTTCTGTTTAACACTGCCTCTGGCCAAGTTAAGAGCAAAACTTGTAGTGACTTTTTAGCAGGAACATGGTAGAGATCACAGCAGCTGGTCTGCAAGAACAAAAGGACTCAGCAGATCATAGAAGGGGCTCTGCTGCTGCCATCTCTGGCTTTTCTGATGTCCCAGAGATGGAGTGCACCATGGTCCTCTGCCCCAGTTCTGCTCTGCAGCCACAGACATCGTATTTTTGTCATTTAAGGAAGCAAGAAGGTTAAGGGAGAGGCAGAACCATCACACATTTGGTTGTGAAATATAACGAAGTGTCATGGAAAAAATAAAACAGGGGCCAGAGTTTTTTAAATGCAAGCATTAGAGATGAAATTGCAAGTCTTGTTTTTCCCCTTTCCCTAAAAAGCTATGTATTTATAACAGCTGCTTATAAAAACAAACAGAAAACAACAACAAAAAAAACCTACAAAAAATATAAACCAACAAGCCTTGAGAGTTATGCATGAGGAATGCTAAGTCACAGTATTACTTAGAAAGAACAAGTACTTATTTGCACATAACTGTGATGAAATTCACCTATTACAGTAAATTAAGTCCATTTTGCTCCCAAATCTCCCACCACTTATACTTGTGGCTTTGTTCTCTCTCTTCCTCACTAAAAAACTTGTAGACTCAGCACAAAAGGTTCCCTTGCAGATAAAATCTGCCAGATCAGTCACGGAAGTATTGTCAGAGCCACAAAACCAAACAGAAAACACAATAGAAAATCCACTCTCATTGCTACCTGCACATAAGACCATGAGGAAAAATGTTCACTGAAAGGAATAGCTTCTACTTTCAGACAGTTCCTGCACACAGCAGGCTAAGCTTTTATTACTGTAGCAATTCCTAAACTTACAGCTTTGCTTAAGCAAGGTTTCTGTATTCTTCAGTTATCTTCAGCTCACCTGCAAAATGCATGACCCTGATTTTGGCATAAAGCTTCACAGTAGCATCTGCACAGAGGGATTCCCCCAGGCAGCACTTTCAGAGGCCCAGGGCTGAAGAATTTACCACTTTTGATTTTAGACTGAGGTCATGTACAGTGATTGGTTTCCATTCATGTTGCCACATGCAGGAAGCTAACCCGTGAGAAAAAGGTTGAGACCATAAGAAGATTAGCAGAAAGAAGAAAATATCTCCCTTCTGAAACTACAAGTGTATCAGGCCCTGAAGATGCCTTTCCTCTTACACCTTCATATCCAGTACATTTTGTTCATTTTCTACAACAGAATGCCTTCCAGTTAAACAAACTTAGACACCATGGTAGGACAAACTCTTTCAAAAGACATGAACCACCCACCCGAGTCAGCAACTGTAATAACTTCATTGTGTGCCCTTCTCCCTTGCCCTTTTTTCAAAGTAACTTCTCACAATTGGTAATTTCACTTATTAACATCTATCTTTTATTTTTATGCACAGATGTTTGCATGGTGAAGAGGAAGGAAACACTTCTTTTTCTGGACAAAAATATTGTATATTTTTGGGAAGAATATTGTATGACAAATTTCTCAGTATCACTGGAGGAACTGCTCATAGTTTGAAAGATCATGAATACTCCAAAATCAATTGAAAAAAATCCTATGTATACCTCCCCCTAACATTCAGTACACATTGGATTTAAAGGCTCATGTTTTTAATGGCAGCAGTCGGAAAAAACACACACCTGTCAGCTGCTCAATACCCAATATCATTTCACTAGCTCTCTGGTCAAAATCTAAAGTAAGCAGATCTGCAACTCTGATGTTAATAAAGGAAATTGGTCACCACACTCCAACTTTTCAGACTTTTTATACCTTACGCAAGTAAAATGATACTTCTGATGGTCTTTGAATTAACAGTTAAAAATAAAGTCCATAGCAATAAAGATACTTTGCTTGTTTTGCTGCAGCAGTAAAAACTTCCCCAGACAAATATGGACATGTTCTTTTCCTGCTTCTCATTCTGGAAAAGTAACTCTTCAATAACAAAATCCTCCCACTGGGTGTTTCTTAATAATCTACGTACTAAACAGTCTCTACTATTGAGAGCAAATTCACTAAACCAGTCTAGGAATAATTTCCATGCTCATTCTGGGGAAGAATGAGGGGTGATGTAAATGGCCAACACTCGCCCTCCTCCCTCCAAGCAAATTATACACACAAGCAAAAAGGCAAGGGAAAATTAACCTCTCAGCTCCTGAATTTTGCCTTCAATTCCCCGAAGTAACTTAATGCACAAAATCGACATGTTGAAAGAATAATCAGCGGTGACCAACTTGCTGAGGGTTGTGGAAAACTGGCCTGAAGAGCACAGCGAGCTCTTGCCAGAGATCTGCTGCTGCAGGGACCGCAGTGAACGTGCTCCGCAAAAACACCATGTCCTTCTCAGGCATTCTGGAAAACCTCAGTGTTTAAAAGCAACCAGTGACCACCTCTTCCCTTCCACGCTGAAGCTTAACCTCTTATTTTTTTCTTTCCCTTCCTAAGAGAGAAAGGCAGGCATACAATTGCAAACGTATGCACTAACTTAAAGTCACTTGTTAGTCTTTACAGCATGCAGCTCCATCACATGGCCCTACAGCCTCTGTTGGATACTGGCACCATCTCTGGCAGGAGATACAATACATTTATTTTAAGATACAGAGGGTGTTATTTAAATCTATGAGTTTGCTTTCAGCTTGAAGCTGCTTTTTTAAATCAAAACCCCATCAGTAACAACTTCCTATTCATTAAAGGATATTAGTCTTTGAAGATGAAGTGATCAACAATACTTCATTAAAGCATTCATTAAAGAACTCATTCATTAAAGAAAGTAAATCCTGGAATAATCTTATGCCAGATCCACTATTCTACCATCATAATTTCTTCCTGAAGAAGCAGCAGCTCTTGCAAGTGCTGTCTGCATATAATTTGAGTTCTGTACTTTATTTATTATCAAATATTTTAAGAAGTGCATCTGTAATTACTACATCTCTTCCAAGTTTGCATAAATAAATCTTGTTTTCCTATCCAAAATGAAATCTATATTTTGGAGGTGGCAAGACACTGGGCTTCCCCTTGCAGGGGAAAGCTTATCCTCCCCTCCTCTCTCTGAGCATGCTGGCATACAGTATGTTAGCACCTCTGTTATCCAGGTCCACTTGCACTGCTGTAGAACTGCTCCCAGACACTTTTGCTGGCATCTGGAGACCAATAAATTTTAATGTACATTGCTGTTGTAGCTCATAGCCTGCACCTGCCTAGTTCATTTAGGTTTTCAAACTCCCTAGGATGCCTATCTCAATCCTACTAGGATAGCTCTCCAACTGCTGCTGCAAGAAGCTAGTGTAAGCACGGATTTCCATTTATAGCAACTCTTCTAAAAGGTTTTTTCTCTTGTTGAGGCAAACGCTAGCTTCAGTACGATTACAATCCATCTGTGCATATATCTGGTAGAAAAGTTATTTCCTCTTACAGAAGGTTATACTTATTTAGCTGCTCCAGTACAGCTGCTCCAAAGCCACTCAGAGTCTAAAAACATACTTTTGTGATGTTGCATTCCCCAGTGAAATGCATCAGCTGCTGAGCAAGAGCCCAAGTGATAGCCTGAAGAAAGAGAATCTCTCAAAGGGTTTGTGTCCACCCTGCAGCTCAGCAATACTGGTTTCAAGAGTCCTGAAGCACAGCCTGCCCTCCACACCAGGCACCTGGCAGCTCCCCTGCCCTCACAGGCAGCCTGGCATGCCATGACATGTGGCTGCGGCTGCCGTGACACCCAACTCCCCCCCTTCATTAATTTAGACACACACACCCCCCAGCCTAGCCAGGCACTAAGCACGCCTGCAAAGACAAACAAGGCAACAGACATTTGTAGCACATGCATGGAGCCCTTCACCCTGTCCAGCAGTGCACGTAAAGGCATCCTGGAAGACATGCATTTCATTTAGGTCTTGGATAAGGATCTTTCAATTTATTTATTCAATTTTTTTAATACACAGCCCCTTCCGTTGTTTATACTACTTGTTCTGCATCTCCATGAGCAATGAATAGTTTCTTTTTCAGCTTCTGCATTAGAAGGGAACCAAGCTCCCTGTAATGATAGATTAGATTAAAAAGAGCCTAGCTACATCACAGTGTTCAGACTTCACTGACAGGGATGATTTTACTGTTACTGACTTGTTTGGGTTTGGGGTTTTTTTTATATTAAAAAGCCATAAACTGCTACCCACAACCCTCAAGAAAAAACCCAAATCAAAGTATCTTCCAACTGCTTTAATCTTCAACTTACAAGACATGTGATGCTTTCAATGACATCAAGACCATAACGTATTTACAGCCTGGTCAAAGGCGATGCTTTTGCTTATGCTGGCATCTGATTAAACTATGAAGGCTCCAGCATCTTAATAATGTGCTTTCAGTCATGAAGGAATTGAAAAAATACTCCCTTGTCTGAATTTTGAAATAAAACCCAGTTATTTTGTTTTCAAGAAGTTCTTGGAAGAGATGCATCAAAGACTTCAGACTTTTTTCACCCACAAAACTGTAATTTGTTTGAGAACCTTCTCTGTTATCAACAAAATATTAAGCATCATGAAAACACAACTACTACATGCTTTTTCATGTTTAACCAATAAGGAGCTGGTAATGGTTAAATCTGTATTTAGGGTGATCTACCCTAAAAGGGAGAACAATATTTTTCAGCTGGAAATATTTTCAATTTTTTAAAGTTACTGTAATGGAGGCTTTGATTCTTAAAATTTGGAGCAGCTCATCTAAAACATTAGACAAATGAGTTACAGATTTATTAATATTACACTGATAATTAGTACTGAGGTTACTGAAAAAAAGAGGGTAGTTTGAAGCCAGTATCTAAAATACACTTTGGAAAAAAATCCCACAAATAAATTAACATCCCTGCCTTCAATTAAGATGTGAGACCCAAGACAATTTTCTTTCCAGCAATTGTTTTTAATAATAGTAAGGGACTGCTGCTGAACAGATAAGCAAACAGCTGACATTGTTCCAAATACATGAGTTTTCCAGATCTTCCTTATTTAAAAAAAGGGATGAGAAGAAGTCACCTTTAAAGCAAAATAGTCCCCCTGAGTCCACTCATCACACCAAATATTAACCTTTGCTTTATTTCTTCATCTGTTGGCATGTTTAAAATCTTGTTTGTATAACACAGAAATCAGATCAGTGGTTCTTTCCCTTCAAAGTGACTGGGAAGTCACCTGTTCTCAACATTCAGCATTTGTAAGAAAATCTGCAATGCTGGTATGAGACTACGAGTGAACTGTGTGAATGAATGAAGGGATATGGAATGATTAAGTCATGAGCACAGTTCAACTTTTCAGCAAGACAACTGCAAGTAACATTTGCAGCAATGAGGTAGTTTTCAATTAAACTGAAAATGTAGTTGAGAATTTCTGATTGTTTAATGGGACAGAACTTTAAAAGCCAAAAGATAACCACGTTTCTCCGAGAATAAACTCCCTGATTACTCCATGCAACCTCGTATCAGCTCTCCAAACCAGGACTGTAGTATTAGCCACAAGGGTTAAAATCTCCATTATGGTTGCTGCAAAGAAATAGTGGCAAGTAACTTAATAACTTCACTAAGTTTCCTGCATTCAAAGTCATTACACTTCTCCTCTTCAGATGGGGTCACTATGTTCTGCCAATTCATGAGCTCCCAAAAATAAACTAGTTGAGTAACTAAAGATGTTAATAGATTTTCACATTCTCTCCATGCATCCAAACTGTATGGCTCAGATGGTTACTTGTAAACAGCCAGGCATCCTACACTTAAACTAGAGCATTTTCCCAAGCAAACTCTGTCACTTGCAG
Source organism: Loriculus beryllinus (assembly GCA_039877255.1). NCBI lineage: Eukaryota > Metazoa > Chordata > Aves > Psittaciformes > Psittacidae > Loriculus > Loriculus beryllinus. The sequence continues at coordinate 6,342 of JBCJKH010060485.1, read as the reverse complement.
TAACTCAGTTACAGCTGTCACTAAGCACTGACTATCCTTCCACCTCCACACTGTAGTCTTCTCTCTTCAGTCACTCAGAAAGCACTGTCTTCTTAAAATATTTTTAAGCACACAGCAGAGTTGTTCTGCTCATCATTACAAAAAAAAATACATTTGAGAGCAGCTGACAGACCTGCTCCAGGGCAGGTCACCTGGGAAAATCCCTGGAAAAATGCTCCACCTAGGAAAAATGCCCTGGAACCATGCTCCAAGGGAGAAAGTTGATCCACCACTTTGGTTTCTTCCATCTTTGCCCTTCTCGATGACACTGCTGAATTTACCCAACTGACAAACAGAAAAGTATGAAATCACTCTGCATAAGAGCCAGTCTGAAATTACCTAAGCGCACAGAACCACAGAAATGGTACTTTTGTTCACTGACAACCTGATTTAAAGGTAAATAAGTAACCTAGCTAGGGGAACTCAGTGTACTTCACAGAGAAAATGGTGATTCATTTCTGGGGTTCAACCCAGAAACCTGTTCCATGTCTCAGATTTCTAGAAAAGAACAAGAATAAATTAAGCATCTTCCAGACAACCGGAAGTCAACCTTTTAAGCAGCATGCCCAAGAAAAAGCCCACAGAGGATGCATCACAGACTAACACCTATCTGCATTTGAACGAAAAATGTTGCTTTTCTACGTAAGGCTTAAGTGCCTCTATCGGCTGGAAGTCCACAGAGGGTGCCAGTAACTATTTCTGAACAACAAAGCCAGCTTCTTCTCAAACACAGTGATTGTGAGAGGGTGTGACCTCCTGCACAAAGCCTGCTGACAAAACAGCCAGCCAGCCTTGGAAATGCAAATTCAGACTCACAGATCACACCCTCCCGGACCAGAGCCCCATCAGTCATCCCCACTCCTGACATTGTGCCACCACTTGTTAGATGAGAGAAGGGCTGTGCAGCCTCTTCGTTGAAGGCAATTACCTCACCTAAACCCGATAACAAGACACAATTCATGTAAATTACTGGTCAGCAGATATTGCAAGAAAGAGAGAAGGCTGGAAACAGTTTTGTTGTATGTTCTATGGTACCAGAAAACACCTCCTCCCTGTGTAACACTTTGTTGCCTTCTCTGTCAAATCTGTCTTTGATCTTAGCTGTCCCATAGTTATATAAGAGTTTGTAAATGTAAGTGTAGACTTAGATGCAGGAAATTCCATAACTGGAAGACCTAATGGCCTTCTTGGCCAGGGCACAGAGCAAGACTTCCTCTAAGCAATAGCTACATGCTCCTTGTTGCTGATCGGTTTTGTTTCAATATAGATAGCTTATTGTGTTTATGTATGAACAAAAGGCTTGGTGAAATCCTAAATACAAACACTCCTCTCAATACAAAATATTTACACCAGTTAACTTCGAGATTAATTAACCTGAACTGTTTTAAATGTTTTAAGAGATTAACAGCAAGATTTTATTTAAGATTTTTAAAGGCTAAACAAAGCCATTGACTTCTCAGCAAGAGTATGGGTATGACTTCTTAAACATTTAAACCCAACTAATATGTTAGAAAACTACACCCAGTCTGTATTCCTGATACAGATATCTAACAGAATAGCTAGTACAGACGCAGTCACAGCACTGCAGCCTCCTCTAGCAAACCAGACTCTCAAATTTGCCTTTAATCGTCTCAAGTGTGCCCTGCACCTTTGTTACATATTATTCACACCAAAATGGTAAAAACCTGCAGTAAAACCATTCTGGATCAGAATATGAAAGAAACATAGTAAAACTGTACTTATGTATACCACACAGCTTGAGAATTACAGAATGGCTGCATTGCAGTCTTCTATTAATGCTCATGATGTGAACAGCAAAATCATCTTATGTGGATTTGAATTATTCTCACAAAACCTCTTTAGTAGATTTCTGTTCAATTTTTTAGACAAAAGGATATAGAAAACAAGGTTACTTTTTTCCTTAGGAAACCATCTTTGTATTAGAAACCAAAGAAATGCTTCAAACAGTGTCATCTTTGCTCTTTAGCTGATTAACAAGTGAGCCAGTTCAAACAGTGAGTTGCCTTGCTTGCCTTTTGTCATGCAGTCCTTGATGAATGCTTTTATGGTAGTAGACGACTGAAGTGACTATTTACAATTCAAGATCCAAATCCAAGTACCAACATCTTTCATGAAGGAAGCAGTAAAACATTCTAAATCTAAGCATTTTCCTACCTCGGCACTTCTTGTGTGCATGCATGAGAATGTTTGTTTGTTTGGGGTTTGTCTGAAGAAGTTTTGCCCTTTCACCTAAGCCTCATTTTTCCACAAACATCAACAGTAACTGCACAGTACTGTAACAACAAAATACTGCTGGTCGGCACTGGAACACCTCACCACTGGCAGGAAAAAACAAACCAAAACACTTCTGGTTAAAGAAAAAAGGAAAAGCCAATTCAGTGCCACCCAAGTGTTTAGTCAGCAAAAAAGCAGCAGCATCTTGCCAACATGGCTACTTTAACATCAAGTCCAAACATCAAACACGCTGTCCCTTTAACTAGATATCTGAGTACATGTGGCCAAGCAATTGATGATGTTGACAAGTATTTGGGCCACTGCCTTTGGTGTCATACTTGACTAATGATACCTCTGACAGAGGTGCCTTGTGGAGAAATCCATAAACTTGCTAAAAAGCAGCAGTGCAACCTGAAGTCCAGTGAAAGGTCTCTAACCTTGCTCTATCTCCTCTTCCTTGACAAGATGCTTTGCTTCTCCATGACCAGTCTGGCCAAATTTCTTTTGTTTCCTGTGCTTTAAAATTGAGCAGATACATGCTTGCGTCACTCTTAGACAAACAAAAACCCGCACCTTAGCATACATGTGTGCACAGGGAGGCTAGCCCATTTAAAATTCCAGGAGTACCTGAATGAGGAAACTGAATCTTCCAGTGTACAATTTATATCAATAGCAAGTATTATTATTTAAGAGATCTTCCAACTGTAGAGAAGAACTTCACAAAGAAAGAGCTCAAATTTGCATTTGATTTCTTCAGCTAACAAAGCTCTCTGTATTTTGAGTTCCTCTGTAAATGGGAGGTAACTGTGTTTATTTATACGGCAAATGAAAAATCTCAGATAGGCTCTGTTCATTTTTTTTAAAGAAAAAATATTGGCATTGACTTCAATGAAACTTCTTGCAAGGGAGCCCATTATTCACTGTCAATGACTAAAACCTAAGCACAGTATCATGTATCTGAAACTCCCTAGGGGTTTTAATACCTCAACACTTGGATGTTTATTCTTTGCATCTCAAATTCAAAATTAATTGCTTACAAGAGTTCCACGTTCTTCTTTTCGTATTCCTAATCAATGAGCACATTTTTATTACAGATCAGATTTTCCTACAGAGAAAGTTACAGTATGCTATCTACAGAAAGAAAATGCTAGTAGCAAAGTAAGACAGCTAGCATCATACCTCAAATATCTTGCCAAAAAGGACTAAAAGCAAAACAAAAGTCAAAGCAGCTCTTATACTTCAGTAGGAAAGAAGTGTCTTAAATACCTTTTGCATTCTTGCATGCATTTAGAAAATCTCAGTAACAAAGACCAATACTGACATCAGAAAAAAATAAGTCCATAATGAAATGCAACATTTTTTGCAATTCTTTACTTGAGCAAACAATATTCCAAATATTCAAGAAGGACAGCTTAAACTCTTATTATTAAGAATGCCCAGTGGTACAGTAATACTTTTTAATTCCAAGCTTTCATTTATAGTGAATATTATATATTCATTTACTTCTCCCCAAGCATTTCAGTATTCCTTAAAAAAAAAAAATCTCCATTTAAATGAATACTGTTTTAAAGGACTACACGATCCACTTGTTATACTTCTAAAATATTCATATTTTCTTAAAATGTGATAATGTAACAGCTTTCCAATCAAAATCCACATATATTTATAATTTTAATTCAATATAATAAAGATCATATTACAAATTACCCAAATATTTAGCATGTCTCCTACAGGATAACATTTAGAGCTTGTCAAAAAAAGTTCTGAGTGAATCATTCAACTCAGAATATTCTAAGTCACAGTCAGACTAAACCATAGGCACAGTCAGGTTTCCCTGCCAGTTTTGCTTACATGAGTATCTGGCATCCTAAATTATCATCATTGGAATCTCCTAAAGCAATCAGAATGCCTTACAGCTGTGGCTCTCCCTCCTCTCACCAGGAATTTGGCAGCACTGGGATTTCGCTCTCAAATCATATAAAACCAAATTCAAAAATAGGAAAATATTTTGCTAAATTCTTCTCCACCCAAGTGTAGTTAATTTCCCACTAACACAGCAAACTCTCCTTTCAGGAAGTGCTTGAAAGAATGAGCAATACATTATGTAAGAAACAATAAAGCCTGAAAATACGACAACTTAATGGCAAAGGATGCAGTAAAATCCCAAGAGTATTTTTAAGGTATGGCACGCTTTGCTTTTCAATGTGTGGAAAGGTGACTGTTCAGGATTGAGAATCTGAACAGCTGACAGATTACTGAGACAGATGCAAGAGTTCAAAAGGAGATGCCCAAGGAATCATAACCGTACACAGACGTAGCAGATAAGGCCACACCTAAACATACACGATTAAGTCCAGTTTGAAATCATGCAATGGGATCCAAATAGAAATGTATTTTTACTCTATGAACTATACAATAATAAAGGAATTTGGAGATTATTCAGACTTCTGGAACTAGTTTCAACTTCAGACTTTATCACAATGCACACTGCAGACAAGGCGACAAGCATTTCAGCAAACCTACTGCCCCACAACGTGTAGCTTCAGAGAACTGATTTTGGTTTACTCGTGCCTTTTTAAAAAAAACAAACAAACAAACACTAAAAAACTAAAAAAAACCACCCACTTTGTCACCCCCTCCAAATCTAAAAGCTTTTTCAGTTTTTAAACTTCTTGATCAACACCAGCTGTCAGTGCAACAAGGCATTCATGTAGTTTACTTATGCATAAAAAGAACATCCATTTTTGAGATGTCAGTTTCAAAGAATATCTGTACATATTCTACAGCATGTAGAGATGAGTTAATTCTATTAATTCAGGCCTGCTGCTCAGGTGGCTGTCAGCTCCACCAAACGTGAGAAAGAGAATCAACACAGCCCAAAAAGGAATGAATTAATTAGCAAGATTCATCTCTGCATTCCCCATTCGACCCTTTGCTCCTGAATACCTGAACATTGGCTGCATTCCAAATGCATACGTTGGTTGTTTTTCCCTGGAGTGAAGGGCATAGCTTTTCCTCATGATACTGTTCAATCGCTAGAGTTGATCAGCAGAGCACTGGAGAAGTTTGAGATCACTCAGAAACAGAAGTTATGCAAAACGACATGAAGTGCTGCTGGAGCAGCCTCACTCTGGAAGCACATGCAATTTGAGCACTGGGAGCTGCTGTAGCTGGCAAGGAGCTTCCACGCAGAATGTAAGTTGCTGGTATGCAGCTACAAAAAACTAAATGACTGCTTGAGCAGCCACCTCCTTCAGGGATCCAGATATCGCATGACAAGGATTTCTGGGTTTGAACGCTCAAATCATGATGAAGAGAACACGTGATTCACAGCACGAACAACTCCCGTCTGACAGACAGCTCTGTGCCACACTTCCAATTATTAGGGGAGGTCCTAATGACGATATTTCTGTGAATTAGCAGCACATCCCTCCTATTTACAAATTGCCCAGTGGCAAGTCTTCCATTTGGAGCTGACTCACAAGCCTCGGCTTGCCTGTGCCAGAATTTGCTAGCTTTTTGGACATGTGTTGCAAAACCTCACCACCAGAGCTCCTGCCTCCCTCACCCCTCAGTTTCATATGATCAACACTCAGAGAAAAGTGATTTATTTCTCCCTTTATATCACTCAGAATATAACTAACAGCACTGGAGACAATATGCATATCTACTACATTTCATTTTAGCATAAACTGATTTGCTGCAACCAATACTAAAATTTTATGAAAAGCCTGACAAAAAAAAAAAAAAAAAAAAAAAGAAGAAAAGGTTGGGGGGTTGGGAGCTTTGTTTGCTTGTTTTTAAGAAACAACAGAACCAGATCAGCTCTTATCCCTAAGGCAATTCCCATCAACACCCTCATTTCATAATTTGATCAACAGGTTAAAAAAGAGGCTTCTAAAGGTTTACCTGACCTCGAGGGAAAGCAACGTAAGTTTCCTGGGTAGAAACCCCTCGAGAATGGCTAAGCATGTAGAAAACATATCCTCCTCTGGAAACAGGTCCACGGGCTACACAGACTCCCACCCTGATTCATGGAAGTTGCTCTCCTCTCCTTACATGCCTGAA
>JBCJKH010060484.1:0-28024 GCA_039877255.1 Loriculus beryllinus | reverse complement strand
GTCTCCACGCAGCCTTCTCTTCTCCAGGCTGAACAGCCCCAACTTTCTCAGCCTGCCTTCATACAGGAGGTGCTCCAATCCCCGATCATCCTCATGGCCCTTCTCTGGACTTGTTAAACAGTTCCATGTCCTTTTTACATTGAAGACACCAGAACTGCACAAACTTAATTTCCACTTTGAAAATCACATCAGCAAATACAATTTCCTTGATAACTACAAACTCAGATACTTTATTGTAATAATTCCTGGTTTTATGACTGAAGGTTAACTTTAAATAGGGGTTATGGCATTTTAAATGCAAAATTCTGTCAACCTAATGCTAGGAAAATACATATTTATTCAGACTGAGCGCAGTATAATGCATTTTAACTTGTTTGTTTCATAAAAAAAACCCCTCTCTGTCATGAATACTTAGAACTATTTGCACTTCAGATGAGCCTAAGTAAACACAGTGAGGTTTCCCATACAGACTAGCCAATCTGTTAGATTATTCATGGCAGTATGTATAATTTTCAGAGATTTTGTACTCCACTGCTACTAAAAAATGTCATCAGTTTTTATAGCAAAGGACAGCTGAAAAAAAAAGCTTCTTGGGTGTTATTCATGTACTTACTGACATGGTTTAGTGGTGGACTTGGCAGTCCTGGAGTAAAGGATGGACTTGATGATCTTAAAGGTCTTTTCCAACCTAGCTGATTCTAAGATTCCAGGAATCTGGGAACATGGGAATAGGTGGGAAGGCACTACATAGTCTCTACTACCTCTGAGGTTCAGTCTTGCTTACATTCTGGTGTGTGGAAACTTCCTCAGGATTACAACGGAGAGAGTTTGGACCTGGCTATCTGAATCAAGTACTGGCAAAATGGTGCTTCTACTTGACAGTCACGTTGTACCTTTTGTCAAAGCCTTTTGTCAAGGGTCTGTAACCCACAGATAATTATCTAGCTCTAGGGTGCTTAAGGACTCTATTTTTACCTGCTGCATTAAGTGCAGGTAAACTACATTGTAACTTTGTATTTCATCAATTACACTATTAAGTAAATATCATAAACACTTTCCTTTTCTTTCTTTTTTTTTTTTTTTTAGTATTTAATGTAAACTACTACTGTAACTATTTTAGATGCAGAAAACTACTGTGGAGGGTGCCAAGGCAGTCAGTGTAGTGTTGCACCTCTGAAGCACATAAATTTAAGACATTTATGTGTGTCTCAGTCGTCCTCTGGGTGCAAGTCCTGCAGAAGGCTGCAGGAAAGGAAGCCCCGAGATCACTTAATCAATAAACAGGAATTTTGGCTCTCGGGTCTCTTGGGTTTTTTTTGCCTTTCTGCCCAATTAAAAGGCCATTAAATGGCTCCCCGCAATTTGCCTGGTGGCACTAGGTGGCAGCGTGGCATCACAGTGCTTAACGCTTCCAGTCCCTCAGTGTCTTGTTTCTGGGGTATTACGTCGTACAGAGGAGAGTTTCGTGTGTTACCGACAAGAAGTTCATGATTTGTCTTCTTTTCCCTAGGTTAACCAGGACAGAAAGCTGCATGAAACTCTGTCCAAAGGAAGGATTATACTAATTTAGATGAAACAAACCCAACGACAGTAGATATAAGTTTAGGATCAATACCTCACGTGCCCAACAACATATGGCCGCTTTTGTGACCACAGGCCTATGACTAGAAGGCAGGACATAGGGAAGTGATGAATGAAGCTTAATTATGTAGCAGTAGCTGTGCAGCAGATATACAGTCATCCACAGCAAGGAAAGTTTTATGCACTAAACATTGCCATTTCTGTGCACAAAAGCATTCCTGTTACGTCTTAGAAACAAATGTTTTCTCTAAAGGCAGAGAACAGTGAATCACACTATATTCCAAAGTATATGAAAGAGTTTTAATTGCCATCTAATTTGTGTTGTTTGAATTTATAAAGAATACTAATTTACTTTTGTCTCATGCATAAACATTTGGCACTGAATTAATCATAGTTTTGTTTTTGAAGCAAGTAGCTTCAGGGCTGATACTACTTCTAACATACACAGCCAGTACAGTATGCATGGAAAGCATAACCAGAAAGATAACAGAATCCTGCTCATCTCTTCCTAACTATACCTGTAACATATACATCAATTTGATACAATCTGTTACAAACTAATTATTAACTAGAAATCGTTACATTTTAATTAATTAATGATTGAGCTGGAAATTAAGAACAGAGACATCAGCATACAATTCTGCCCATGTGCTTATGAGTAAACATTTAATTATGAAAACAAGAATTAGACTGTGAAATCACATAATTTGGGGGAAAAAAGACAAGGTTTTTCTATAAAGTTACCAATCCTTTTTTAACTTACAGGAGAAAACTCTGCAAGTTATTATGCAACTGAAATGTGAAGAAAAAAACATTTGGTTTCACTGGAAACAGCATGGAAACAATAAAATGGTGAATAGAAAATTGAAGTTTTTCAGAGCAGAAAAGGTAAAAATACACAAGCAACCAGATATTCCAAACTCACAGTACTTGTCAAAACTACATTACTCAGACACCTTCTCTCCCAAGGAATGTAATTTTGTGGCCAGGTCTCTTCTACCTCCACATGATTTATTGCCCATGCTGCCTGATCCTCTATTTTTCCAGGATGACAGCTGAACAGTGTCTACCCCCTCGGCTGCAGAGACCAAAGTCCCTAGAGATATACAAGCATTTCATTCCTCAGAGACCACGGGACTGCAGCTACATGGTAACCTACCAAGTCTTCCTCACTTTGAGTGGGAAGACTAAAGGACACCAGCTTCTTTGCCTATGCTATGTTAACCAAACAGAACCTGAGCCACTCAGGTCACCAACTAAAGGAAAGACTGAAGGACACCAGCTTATTTGTCTGTGCTATGTTAACCAAACAGAACCTGACCCACTCTACTGACTGTTGTACTCAGCCTGGATTTAACATGCACAAGGAACGCTGGTTTTGCTGTGCTAATGGGACTGAAGCCTAAAAAAAACCCCTTTTATGTATTTTGCATATGCTGCCAAAACCTACTTGTCGTGCTGTATACCACGCACATTTCTCTCTTCTTCATGATAAAGCTTACGTAATTTTAAACAAGATTTGAAGAGAGGCAGTCTGTCATTAGACCAAGTATTGTAATTGCAAAACACACACCAGCTTTCAGGCACAAAGCCTCTCTTCCAAATGGTACAACATTGCATAACCAGTAAGAAGCATAACAATAATATACAATTATCGGCTCAAGAAAATTATGGGTCAGTTGCATATAAATATTTATTTTGATAATTCTTAACTCTCCATTCAGTGATGTTACTTAAAAATACATATTTTAAACGAGATGCTGGTATTTTCCTATTGTATGAGCTTCCTCATTATGCATGATGGAGGAAAAGCAGCAAACTATAAATGTAGGACACGACTCTGCTACTACTCATGGCTTTAATAGTGCAGATATTTCTGCACATATATGTATAATAAACATTCTTTGGTTGGTTGAGGAACTCATTTGTGTAACCACTGTCAGGATATCTTTACTAGCCCATGAGTGATAAGAAAAAAAGCCTTCTCTGTGTTTGCTTCTCCTATGTAAGGAGAAGCAGCAATCTATGCACAAGGACCCTGGAGTGATTTCAGTTCCCCATCCCCTCCTGAAATGTTGTGGAAAGATTCGAGCAGCCAGAGTTTGCAGGAGACAGCTGGCAGCTGCTTAACATGTAATACTCTGTACTCGATCTCCTGTTTCCTCTGCATATATGTGTGTATATATATAGAGATATATATTTCCTCTAAGTACATATAGTCCTCATAGCTCTTCCAGAGAGTCCTCCAGAAGACAAACTGGAGTGCCAGCACTACATCTGACAGATTTTCTGGGCTGCATTCCTCAACCCGGGGCTGGGCAGCTGCCCAGTCCCTTGCGACAAAGAGCAGTAGGTGCAGCCACATCCCTTCACTTGAGAGGGCAGCTGGCATTACTGGGCTGGAAGAAAACTCCTTCCCTTCTCCTCTGCAGGCAGGAAAGGCACCAGTTCTCTCAGAGTCTTCTGTGCTGGGTACTCCCTGTGTCCCGCAGTGCTGCTGCACCAGCCTGTCCTTGCATGGGCAGTGCCAGCACAAAGAGGGTCACAGGCCAAGTGTGAGTCACGGCTTAAAATAGCAGCAGGCACAAGACTGCAGCACAAAATGCCGTGTGGGGCGGTATGGCAAACAAAAGCACTATGACTGGAAAAAAAGGGTATCTAAGCACAGCTCTCATTAAGGCCAGACTGATAATATAGTTTAAAAATGCTGGTATTTTTAAATAGTCCCGGCAGTAGAGTATTTCTGTGTAGAGGTTTAACTTTTTACCTCCAAACAAAGGGTGATTTCCAACAGGCACTGCCATTAGGAGTGAACAACAGTCTGTACATAAGTGGGTAAAAATTACTGCCTTTCTGCTCTGTTGTTCCTGTTCAAAGGAGAGAAGCGTGCTGGGTAACGCCTATGAAGGGGAAGGCTAGATGGAGTGTTTGCATCAGAGGGCCTGACTCATGCTGTGTGAAGACAACAAGGCCTAAGGGCTACAACATGGCAGCTGCTTACAAGGCAGGCAGGAGGAAAATCCAACAGAAAGGTGTCCAAGGGAAAGCGTGTAAAGGAAAGGAGTACTAGAGGGAAATACTATTCAGGAGAGAACAAGGGAAACTAGCAGGAACAAGTAAAAGGGGGAAAAAAGACTGAAACCTATGGAGTCTGGGTTATTTTGGGTGGTGAGGCTTTCCCAGTGGGGATACAGGAGGGGTGGGCATCAAACGCCTGTGCCCAGTGCTTAAGATGGTAATTCTTCCTTCTCATCCTGGGGAAGACCCCAGGTGAAGGTGAGGTTTGTCCTCACTGCACTTCCATTGCAAGGAGGGTGGAACAAGCCTTTTCTCATAGTATAGAGAGAAACCTGCTTAGTTTTCTCACTTTTCTCTTTATAATTTTCTCCGAGGATTAGGTTTGGGTCTCTGGAATAGCAATTTTACAACAATTAGCCTGCCTCCTTGGAAGCATTGCAACCACCACCAGAGAGGAATACAGCCTGTTGTAAGCATATTATATATAGAATCATAGAATAGTTAGGGTTGGAAAAGACCTTAAGAACATGTGAGATCAGTATTGGAGCCAGGCCATCGCCATGTAAACTTTTCTTAAACGCTGGATTTACGTTCTTTAATTTAATTTACTTCACACACGTATCATGGGCTGAAAAGAACTGAACAAGCCATGCTGCTACCAGACTTAAGAGCTGTGTTTACCAATATAAATCACAATGCTTAAGGTGGAAGCACGTTTAAGCGTTCCCACCCGACGAGTACCGGCAGAGGACGGAGCCACTACGTTCGCGGACTGCTGCGGTACGAGGTTACCCCCCCCCCCTTACCCCCCAGAACTACTGTTGTGCAACTCCATCCGGCTCCTTGTCCACCCGGCGTCACATGGGGCACGAGGGCGGTGACACAGGGCATGGTAGTGGCGGAGGGAAGGAGCACGCAGGTGAGACCCGAACTCTTACCGTGAGGACGGCTCGGGGTCCTGTGTCCCTAGATGCGCTCTCCGCTTGCCTCAAGAGCCGTGCCCATGGCTAGCGAAGCTACCGCTGAACCTTACTGCCCGAAGCACAAGAGTCCATTGTGTGCTCTCCCCACCCCGGGGACTGCAGCTCTTGGTACGCGCCGGCAGAACGCGCCTGCGCTGTGCGGGCAGGGCGGTGCCTGTGTGACTCAGGCGCTGCCATTTTGAGTGGTGGGTGCCGGCCGCGCAGCTGACCTCCGCACTCGCTCCCGTGCCGAGCCACCGGCGCACACCGCGGTGCTGCCACTCGCTCCTGCCCGCCGCCTTCGAGGACGTCCCGGGACCGTCTGGGAGAAGAGAAACTCGCCTTAGCTCTTTCAGCCGTCTTCCTGCCGTCCTCATCCGCCGCTCCGGGATCTCTATGCCCGCCGCTCTCCGTAGGAGCCACTAGCGCAGGGACCCGTCGCCGTCTCCTCCTCCTTCCGCTGCTGCTGTCACCGCCGCCTCGTTCTCCTCCTTTTCCTCCTTCCGCCACCATTTCCCCACTCCCCGGCATCGGGGCGCTGAGCTAGACTATGGGGACCAGATTGGGGCTGCGCAGCGGCAGAGCGGGCGGCCCGGTCACCGTGTCTACTGCAGCAGGCATGGGGGGGCTCCTCGGCTTCGTGGCTTTATCTTGACATGGCTCCTCTCCGTGCTGCTAGCAGCGCCGCCGCCTCCACTGCTCCTCCTGCGCCCGCCGGCTGCGGGTAGCGAGCGAGCCACGGGCTCGGTCTCTTCTCTGAGTCTCTCAGTCTCTTGCTTAAGTGGACGGGAGAAGTTTTGGGAGGGGTTGCTTTTTTGGTTTTGTTTTCCTTTTTTCCTTTCCTCACGAGAGGAGGAGGGGGGAAGACTTTTTCCTCCCTTTTCTTGGTCCGACGAATTTCCTAACTTAAATACTTACTGACCCCGACTAATCAAACACCAGGGGTGGGGAAAAAATGTCTGGAGAGAGGAGGAAAATAACTTGATAATTAGGGTTTTACTTTTTTTGGGGGGAGGGTGTTTCAGAGGTTTAAAATTGCAACCTAGTGTTGCAGGTTTTTATTTTTATTTTTTAAACCTCTCAGAAATTTGACACCAAAAACCTGTGTTGCGAGAAAGGCAGGAACAAAACTCTCCCATGTTTCCCAAGTCGTGACCATGAAGTGAAAGGGGAGACACCGTCCTCCTGCGGGGTGTCCCGCCGGCCTGCTTGCTGCAGCCTCTGCCACTCTGTATAGGGAGAGGCCTAAGGAGAAGCGAAAAGCGTTGGCCATGCACAGCCTCGGCTAACCGTGCTCGCTGTTGAGCCGCAGCAGCAGCTGAGAGAGAAGGATCCGCGGGGGTCAGCAGCCCAGGAAGTGTGTGAGGTGCTGGGGGATATAGGGTTCTCCCACTGGAAAGGAGCCTGGGTTTTGGTCTCTAGGTGAGATAATACTGTCCCTTAAAACCCTGCCCGCCCTTCATCTATGGCCATCATGATCCCTCTTCTCTTTGGCAGCAGTAGCCGCAGGTCAGTGATGTGCCTGATGATGAGCAGGATGAAGTTAGAAATGAGTCCGCTGTTTTTTCTCTTTGCTCCCCTGCAAGCCATCACTGTGTCGTCTGTAGTTGATTTTGTTGTTGGCAGAGAAATGTACCTCCTAGGATGTGCACTCGTCCTTTGCACCCTTTTCTCTGCTCTCCACCAAGTGTAATAATTCTGAAGGGGAAAAAAAAAAGGCGGGCAACATAGCAGTAGTGGAAGGCTGAGAATAATAATAATCAGAGTCATGGATCTGGCTGGGGTAAAACGCAGTTTGTAATTTCAGCTTCACTTTTTTTTTCTTTTATAAGCAGAGCAAAAATACCCCCCTCCCCATGGATTGGGCTTGTGCCAGTTGCTTTTTATTGTACACATAAATTGTGATAACATTTGTTTGTTGATTCTTTTTTTTTTTTTTCTTACCCACTTATTCCTGCAGCTAAACTGTTAAAATTTGTCTTCAAAATTCTTAGGGATTTTTCTTCTTGGTTTATTGTAAAAATCCCTTCTCCAGCCATGGCTGGACAACTACTTACTTTGTTTCTTGACCCCCCCTCCGAAAGGCCATTTTCGTAAAATATTGCCTGAGGTGCGGTTTTGGGTTACATTAGCGTTTTATCTGTTTAGTCATATTAGCAGGAATCAAACGACTTGTTTCTGTTGTACTTGAGTCTTACGAAAAGGTGCCCATAGTTTAGCGACAGTTTCCAAAGGCTTTAGTACCACCTGTGTTACAAAATGGGGGACCCAAACTCCCGGAAGAAACAAGCTCTGAACAGACTTCGTGCTCAGCTTAGAAAGAAAAAAGAATCTTTAGCTGACCAGTTTGACTTCAAGATGTACATTGCCTTTGTGTTCAAAGACAAGGTAACTTAGTTTTAATCTTTCATGCTGTGTTGTCTGTTGTGATGGATATTAACTATCCTGTGTAAAGTCTTGCTGCCCGATTGCATCTTACGGCTTATTCTTAAGAGATTCCATTTTATTTTTATCATTTTTTTTTTTAATCACCATATTTATTTCGCTTATGTTTGTCATTTTGGCTTTTCACGTATTTGTGGGTTTGTAATGTAGAGGTGCCAGTGCCCCGTTAAATGATTACTTGATAACTTCTGAATTGGGTAAAGGTTTTTCAAAGTTAATATTGTAATGTATTGAGCCTAATTGGAGTCTGAATTGCGTAATTGCTGGCTGTGAACAGTTGAGTTGAAAAGGGAGATCTGGTTGGTTCAATTGCTAAAGTAACTATTCATCTGGTTAAAGCAGAAGGGCGGACCTGACAGTTGAAGGGAAAGGTTGTGAAATGCGGTATTGAAATGGCCCAAATGTGCAGGCATATGTGAAGCTGCTGCTACCATTTTGAAAGGGAGCGGGGAAGCAAAAGAGGAAGCCCTTGCTTGGCTGCTTTTGCTGCTGCTGCTGAATGCTGTGTGTGTGGGCCAGAGTGGGGAGCCTAGTGATATTTCTAAAGCTAACTATAGCCCCACAGTTTTAGGAGAGTTTCCATCCACAGATGGTGAAGAAAAGTAGGTGCTTGTAGTAAGAGAATATGCTGAACAAATGATGAGGAAGTGGAAATGGGAGCAAATGGTAGCAGATTTCATAATGTGCAAAGTGCATGTAGATGAGCACTGAAATTGTTTAATCCCTTCAAATGTATAGGTTTTGCATTAGCTCTAATAGCTGTGTGCTTTCTAGTGACGATTATTCTCTGAACTTCAATCGAAAAATTTACTTAATTCTTAAGTTCAGTTAGCTTTTGTTCTTCAGTTCTACTGCAAACAGATGGATATAGTGGGATGTAATTTCCTGGTACTGTCACAGAAATAGAACTATGAATTTTTAAGCAGTAGTAACAATTAGGTTTTCACAGATGATATGACTCTAATGGTTTCAGCTGGAGCATTAATAGTACTTTCTGGTTGCTTTGTAGAAATTAGTTGCAGATGCCTGTTTTAAATCAGAATTTGCTTATAATGAACTGAAGATGTCCATCAGTGCCAGTTTGCTTAAAGTAGGAGTTTAGCTCAGCCTAGCTTGCTTCTCGTGTAGTTAGTTGCCCATTATGTATGTTCTGGCCAGGGGCTTGGGGGGTTATTTGATAAAATATGCTTTGCCTGTCACGTAGTTCTTAAATAGGTCAAGACTTCTCATGAGCTGTAATCTATAACAGATATTGTATATCTTTTAGAGGCAGATATATCACTTAAAGCAATTTTGCATGCAGCAGAAACTGTTCTTCCAAATTCCCTGATAATGTTTTGGCCTTCCTTGAGAGAAACTGAGATATTTGTAATGATTTGTAAAAGTTACTTAGCGAATCAAAATAGTCCTTCTAAGGTTATGACTTGCAGCTAACTTCAGATTGGACCTTGATCACGCAGTTACCAGATGCAGCTTTGAAATACTTCCCTTTTCATAAAAGGCCAAGTTTAAAGTATTGCAAAGGGGGAAAAAAAGTGTTGCTTGATTTCCAGAGGACTCTTGGTCAGCCTGAAGTAATATATTCACATGATAAAAGGGCAGTTCTGTTCATGTTTAGGTACAACTTTACTGTATGCAAGATTGTCGTGTAAATCTGCATCCTTGGAGACTACAAAAACCATGGTTGGGTTTTTTTTATAAAAGTTGTTGCACTGTTTCTGTTTAATTTCTAAAGTTTTGCATGTATGTTTTAGTGTTTGTGTCAAAGTCCTAATGCATGTGATGTGCACTTCAGATGTGAATGCTAACAGAAAATGACAAATCCTGACATACTATTAAACTGTAGTTGCATAGAAAGGATTATAATCTCCATGTAACCTGTGCTTCTTTCAGAAGAAAAAGTCAGCGCTTTTTGAAGTGTCTGAAGTAATACCAGTCATGACCAATAATTATGAAGAAAATATCCTGAAAGGTGTGCGGGATTCCAGCTATTCTTTGGAAAGTTCCTTAGAGCTTCTGCAGAAGGATATAGTACAGCTTCATGCACCCCGCTACCAGTCTATGCGCAGGGTAAAGTTTCTCTTCACACTTGCTGAGTTACATTTTCAATGTTGTGCTGCTCTTTGTGGCTCTTAAGGCTAATCCTGCTTTTGGTTTTGTTTTTTTCTGTCTCTTTTGCTGCATGAGGATTTTGTGGGCTTGTGTTTATGGGGTGTGTTTTGAAGGGCAACAGCGTATGTATTCTTAAAGTCTGCTTAAATACACGGTGCTCAAGCTTTACCCTTCACCTATCTCATTCAACTATGTCTAGGGAATTGTATCTTCTCGCTGTCCTTGTTCTTTAGGTGTAGTGTTAATTCTTGCAATGGCTCTTGCTGCAGAGCTAAATGTTTTTTCATTACAAATATTGGAAGATAGTCTTTGCTAATGTTTCCTTAAAAGTTCCTTAAAAGGGAATTTATGTTAACTGGATACTGATACTAAATTTCAGTGGAAGGTAAGAAAGACTTTTAGTTGGGCTATGAGTGATACAACTGGAGCATTACACAAATATGGTAATAAATACCACCTTTCGGTTGTGTGCTTGTGTAGATAAGTTGCTGATCTGTATTTTTTACTAATGAAGGGAATCTAAGTACAGAACTTTGCTACTTACAGGATGTGATTGGCTGTACCCAGGAGATGGACTTCATTCTTTGGCCTCGTAATGATATTGAGAAGATAGTCTGTCTCCTGTTTTCTCGGTGGAAGGGATCTGATGAACCCTTTAGGCCTGTTCAGGTAAGTATTTTTGTTTAACTTCATTCAGTAACTTGCACTTTGAGGGCAGAATAAGTACTTTTTTAACCAATTCATTGGCAAGTTGTGCATCTTCTGTAGATGCTAAGGTGTGCTGTTTATGAAGCAGTCAGTGTTTTGCATTCCAAATTCTGTTTCCTGTTTTTATGCACTGTTTTTTTAGCACTTCCAAAATTAATGTGACTGAAAGACCTTTGCAAATGGCATGTTTGCAGGTGCATGAATCATGTTAGTATGTGGCTTTTAGTACAGTTGGATCTTTGTCTAAATATGATGGTATCATTAAGGTTTTCAGAGTATCCCAGGTTGCTGTATTTTATTAAAGAGAATCTGATGGATGGAATTCTTGCAGTATGCTTTTACCTTGAAATCAATTTCTAACATTTTAGACTATTTTTTTTCAGTAGCTAAATTTAGCTCTTTGCATTTAGTTTTTGAGCATTTATATGTATTCACTGTGCCAGTTCTGCAGTAGTAGTTTGAAGCAGTGTGCTGTATTACTGATGCAGCAGGATGTTTGCCACAACAAGCTAAATCCAGTTTTGTAAATGCAGTTGAAGTTGTACCTTTGAATTGTTAGTACGTCATTGCAGTGATTGATGTGAGTGTTGGCAGAATGAAACTTGGGGAATTCTTTAAATTGTGCTAAGAGTCAAGTGTGCTGTCGTCTCTGTGGTCCCCAATTTCTGCTTTACATGGACGGGAGAAGGAAAGAAACAAAAGTGATCGTAAAGCTCCAGATGGGAGGAAATCAGGTGGTTGAATGTGAGCTTTAGTTTCTTAAATACTTTATTCCTCTCATTCACACAATGCAGGCCAAGTTTGAATTTCATCACGGTGACTATGAAAAACAGTTTCTGCATGTTCTGAGCCGAAAGGACAAGACTGGAATTGTTGTCAACAACCCTAACCAGTCAGTGTTTCTCTTCATTGACAGACAGCACTTGCAGGTAATCACAAAATGCTTTCTCTTCTGGGGGACATCAGTGATCTTGCTGCAAAATACTGAGGTAGAAAAGTTGCTCATGCATTCATGCTTGAATTTCAACAGTCTCAGAGGAAAATTGTGCTATAAATAGGATTAATACGTACAAAACCGAGCTGTGAGCCACAGATGCATTCACACAATTAATTTAAGGGGTTTCTATTAAAGAAATAAGGTCTAAAATAGGTTTAACAGTGGTTTGGAAAAAACAAATTGGCTTAACTTGGGTAATACTATAGAAATTATTCAAGTGAAGAATGAACAGAATAGTGAAAATACTTTAGGTATTACATGTCAGCCTAATAGTGAGTTGAGGCTGTTCATACAAGTGAAACAGTGGCTTTTAAATGTCTGTATTGTTCTTCTGCAACCAGTGGCAAGCTAAGGATTTGGTTTGCTGGGCATCTGCCTATTAGTCTTGAGTTTACTTTCATGTTTTAATAGACTTTTGTCTTTGCCTTTAGACTCCAAAAAACAAAGCTACAATCTTCAAGTTATGCAGCATCTGCCTGTACCTGCCACAGGAGCAGCTCACTCACTGGACAGTTGGTACCATAGAGGATCACCTCCGTCCTTACATGCCAGAGTAAGGTTCTGGCCAGCAAAATGGGGAAGATCACAGAATGCAGCAGTGGATTTTCACTTTCCTCACCACTTTATTCTTTCAGAATTTAGAAGAAAATGGACTCATGTTCAGAACACTATACATTGTGAACCTTGATCATCCTGGATTATTTTTATCATTTGTATTTCAGAACTTTACAATTTTTTTTAGATGTTTTCTGCATGGACCTTGTGAAAGAGAGGATGCTCTGCACCTTCTGCACTGCATCAACATCTTGCTAAAATGTGAAGGGACTGTACACTGAAACAAATGTATCTGAAAGCACAAGGTGATCATTTGTGGTGGTGTTCCCATTTGTGCTGGTCATGCCCCCTAACATCTGTAATGTTAACCATCAGTATTCGGAGGGTGAGAAGTGAATGTAACGGGTATAAAAGCCTTACAGCTTTGCTGTTAATGATTGTATCAAAGAGCACTATCAAACATTTTAATGAACAGAAAAGTGGCTATTACAATAGGAAGTAAATGTGGGAAAGAAATCTGTCTTTAGGGAAAAAAAAGGCATCTCATTTAATGTGTAGGCATTTCTTGCCTCTTTCATTTTGCTGGGCCATGTCTTAAGTTTACTGGCACTTTTGTTTTGGATTTCTTTCCCCAAGTTGCTGTATAACTGTATGAAGTATTCTTTCAAGTTGAGTGCATTTGTATGGATGAGGCAGACCTGGAGTCTGAAGTTGCTAAAGCAGCTAAAAATAAAGTAAAATAATAGCTGCAGAAACAGTGTTGGTAGAGGATTATTTTTTCTTAAGAGTTGAGACTTGTAAACGTGCAGGTGAACTGTGCAGGAAATACTGGTTTCTAAAACATTTCTTACGGAAAACCCATCGAGGTTTTTGTTTCGTTTCTTTTTTCTTTTGGAATAGTTGTTATAAAACAATGTAAAATAGTGTTTGGAGTGTCAAAAGTTGGTTCTGACAGAACATTTTAAGATTGTGCAATGATAAAAGGAAGACTACTGTATAGTTTTGATGACAAAGAAGGCTCTGCTTAAGGGTTGAGTACTTTACTGGAGTAAAACTGCATAAGCCTGCTCCCTTTGGGTAAAACTAGTGCTTACCTGTTTAAAACTTGTATTTAGCTTTTATTTGGAATTGGAAAAAAATTGGAACTTAAATAAATTAGATGAAAGATGACTGGTTGTATTTATGGAGATCCTATGAACTGAATTTTAGTAGTCTTGCATCTTGACAGTATCACCCACTATGAACAATGAAAATACACAGACTTTAAAATGGTATTAACAAAGATTAGTGGCAGAGGCGTTCTTACATATGTGAGTGAAATGTTTGTTTTGAGAAGTCGCTGTGAAACATATCACTGACATACTATTGTACTATTGTATTGTGGATATTTCTAGTTCTTTGGTCATAAAGTCCTCCAGGTTAAACTGGAGCACCCTAGAAGAAACACCACCTGAAAGCTGCAACTTCACTCTAAATGCCTTAAGTCACAAAGAAATATCTTGCAAATGCTGCTTCACAGAATGTGGAGGCTTTCTGGAATATTTAGTAGTCAACATACCTCCTCTAATAGTACTTAAAATTTCCCTTCTTTGAATGACCTGTAAGACATAATACCAAGCGTTCAGATGAAGCTCAAGGTGGGGGTTTTAAGGTCCTGTATCTTCAAGTTTCATGATCTTGGATTTTGCTTTCCACGTACAATCCCTGTTTCTTAATGTGTCATTTTGGACACCATCTCACAGCAGTGAGAATATGGCTGTAGTTATCTTGGTTAGCAAAGGAAATGACAGTAGTTCTTGCATTAGGAATTTTCTTCATTCTGGTTTCTCTTAACAACCTTGAGGTGTTGGCCCAAATGGCTGCATACAAATGCTTTTTATGTGCTGGCGATGGTAAGATTTGGCATCTTTGAAAGCTATCTTTTTCTCTGCTTAAGCAGGATGAGTTCTGAAGGAAGAGATTAAGCCTGAAATTGTCCCACTCTTTCTCACTGGAGCTTCTAGTTCAATCTCAGAATATTCTTCTATTCAGTTACTTCAGCAAAATGCGCTTCAGAAGTGAATGGGAGCAGTTCACAATACGTAGCTTTTGGTTTCAGACCCTCTTGGTATCAGCTTAGAGCCTTTTTGGTAGGCTTTCTTCAGAGCCTAGGTTTTATCTCATGAAACTACTGTTCACAAAGCAGTTTGTGACTCTAAACCAGATTAGTTGGTTCAGTGAGCTGTTTGTAAAGAGAAAGAGCTCTTTTACAAGACAATTTTGGTTGCTACCTGCTGTTGTGGCTGCTTTGGATATGCTAATAGCAAGAATTGAGATATGCTCCATCTCACCTGAATATGGGAGTTTAGCCAGGCTATTGCTTGAGGATTTGTCATGTCAATTTGGCAAGTGCCAACAGGGTGAAGTTAGAGGCAGCAAAATGAAGTATGCAGAGGTCCATTAAACCTTGCATTGAAAAAGTGTCTGTTGATGGGAAGCTTGTGTCAGGTGCTTTCCAGATAACAAGGGGAAACTTCTTAAGTGTCATAGCCTGTACATGGCTGTATAGTTTCCCTTGATTTGTCAGACCTCTTAAGCTGCACAAGTGGTATCAAAAATACAGCAGGACGGATAGAACTGCTTGTACAAGCATACCCAAATGTAATACGTCTATAGCTAGTTTGCAGTTGATGCCCTTTGTCATAGGTCTCACAGCACAAATTGCTTCTCAAAAGCTATTTTGTTACACTAAAATTGCTGTGTTGATAGATCAGGCACTAGAAACATATTGTGTCTCTTGCAAAATCGGTTATTCAATACTACTGACCTTTGAGCACTGAAGGCTTTAGATGAAGGTACTGATCCCTTGCTACAAGTTATTGGTTTCTTTTTTCATATCAGAATGTTAAGCCTATTGGAAACAAAACTGGTGGAAAGATGGTAATTTTGCCAGTTTCAATTTTCCAGACTTCTAAAAACATATCTCTGAAAGACATACTTGATCCTCTGCTTCTTTTGTTGTTTTTAATTATGGATCAGTCTTCACTACAGGTAGGTGCTCTGGTCCTTGTGAGTGACTGCATCTCTTTGTTGACGTGTTAAGGCATAATGTATTAGCTTTAAAATGACTTTCAAACCTCCTACAAGTGCCATAGTTTCCTGTTGCTTGTGCATACTCCTGGCTTGAGGGCTCTGTGGGCATCTCCCCCTGCCTGTGTCTGTTTTGCTGCTGGGAGAACATGGTGTTTTCTGGTGCTCATCACATGCAAAGTTGTTCAGTTACAGTTAATGAACACCATCTCCTGTTACATCTGGATCTCTAGGGGCTGAGAATGGTCACTTTAGGGTTTTTTTTGCTCCTTAAGTGTGAGATCACTCTAATGCGCTGTTACAGGCTTCATTTGAGACTACATTAAGATTCCTGCCGCTAGCACGGTAGCTGTTAAGAGCCAAGAATTACTAGACTACATTTACATGCATTAAGCAGATACGTGCTGTGAGTTCATTTAACTGCCATTTTCTTTTATTAGCCTGGAAAAGCTGCTCCCTTTTTAGTTTTGCACTTACTGCAGCAGCAAATTTGGAAGCTGCATAAGCTTACCAATTCTGGAACAGCCTCCTGAAATGAAGCAGTGAGATAAAGGGTTTTAATACTGTCTTACAAAAGGGGAACAGTTTAGCATAGGTGTTTGAGGAACGGTCCTAGCCTGAGTGGTGTTTATTCTGGAAGTCCTTTAGCAGAAGTTTTCATCTGGATAATCTTTACATGTAAACCAGTCTTTCCCTAACCATAAAGCCAGTGTTATTACTTGTCCCTTAGTATTGCTAGCACACAGAAAGGATATTTCTGTCTAGGGTTTGGCTTTCATTCTTGCTGTCTGGAATGCTGAGAAAGAAATGGCAGTTCCATCTAGAGCAGTAGGTGCTGCTTCCTGATGGATGCACCGCAGTTCATCATGAAGCTGATGAGACAATATGGATGTGGTGGAAGGGAGCACCAGCTCTACATCTTAGCTGAGGCAAGAGAAATGGTGAGCATAATTCCTCTTCTGCATGGCTGACTGAAATGCTATTTAGGGCTGAAGATATCTATGACCTACTTCTGCTTGGAAAGGATTTACATATGGAAAGGTCCCTTAATTTGAGCACAATTACTTCATGCTAGAGCACCCACTCTACAAGCTGCTTTCCTGCACTCTTGAAATCTACTCAAGCAGCTACCGCTTCCAAGCAAAACAAATCAAAGATTGGATGCCATTACAGTGGCAGAGCCCCAAGGCACTGGTTTGGTGAACAAAAGTTAGTTGGTTTGTTTGTTTTCTGGAGGATAGCCAATGTGTCTTGTTTGATTAGAGCTTGCAGGTAACTTACTCTGGTTTAGGTGAGGACTGCATATGCTGCAGTGTCCCACAACTGTGGCAACTTGGGATCAGGGGATCTGACAGCAGCAGTCATTCAGTGCACGTGTTACAGAATCACAAAGTAGTGACTGTCATCACCTTGTCCCTGAGCACTTGAGTAACAAAATAGGAATCAAAGTAATGTTTTTCTTCATTCCCATGGCCACGGAGGTAAGGGAGAGGCTTTGGGAGTCTCTGCTGTTCAAATGGATTCTGCAGATAGAGAATTCTAAAATGGTTAGTGATAAAATACAGTTGGAAAGTTTTCCATATGCCCTGGAAGTGGCTCAGAGCCAGTCAATGAAGCTGAACAGAATTAAACTGCTGTTCAGAACAGTTACTTAACAGCCTAGTTCTCCCTAGTTGCTTCTTCCTGAGAGCTGGAATACTTAATGACTAAATCACTCCTCACAGCACCTTTATCTGTGATGTGTGTTTGTCCTGTATCTGGACTCTTGGTTTTAAATTCCAGTGGGAACAACTCTGTCCCAATTCCTCATTGTCTCAAGGGCTCTGTATTGCACAGTTGTACCCTGGTGCAAGTACCTGGGTGTCTGTCTGAATGCACTCCTGCAATAGTGAAACCAGCATGGAACGCTTGGCTGCCCCATATGTTGCATGAAGGGAGAAGTTACAGTTACTTTCACAGAGACCCAAACTGTTCCACCGTATCACATATCACTAAGCGAAAAGTGTGGCCCTCTGTAAGGACAGAACTCTAAGTGTCAAGGAGTACAGTGCAGGTGTTCAGTATGTTAAAAAAATAAAAATACTAGGAGAAAAAAATAGAGCACAATATAGAAGGGATGGTGTCATTTGCAGCTGTAAGATATGGAGCTTACAGATGCCTGTCAGTTATTGGATATGTAACTTGGTGTAAGACGCACAAGATGGTCTCAAGCCACTTTATTTGCTTGCTTGTAAGGGAATTATGCCTCAATCTGCAGTGATAGAACCAGGTCAGCTCCGCAGGAGATTATTTGTTCTGATGCCAGGTGGAGCTGTCCTTAGAACAGTAATTTTTTCTCCTACTTCAAGACTCGGCTAAGGTAAGATACAGATTTCGGAACATGTAGGTTAGGGTGAAATCAGTAAAGAACAATTCCAAACATTAAGCTTGATGATTGACAGTTTACTCCCAAAGCTATGCAAGCTCAGTGGCAACAATTCCTTCTAAGATCATGTCCAAGCCTAAATTATGTTGTGAAATAAATTAGGTCAACATGCTGCTGGTGGTGGAGGAGTAACAGGCAAGGTTGTCTTAAAATAATCAGTTCAATGAACCATTTTAAAATGACTGGCCTGAATAATAATGATGTCCCTCTTATTAATTAGGCAGCACTAAAACACTGTGCTGAATAGTCTGTTACAAGGGAAAAGAAAATTCACTTGTTACTTCAGGAAGGGGTTGTTCTCCGTTTCCTCTCAGCCTGCGAAAATCCTTGCCAGGCTTGAAAGGGAACAGGAGGATACTGTTGTTTCCCTGTTGGGGTTTGCTGCTCTTAATTTGCCTGAACACTTTTCAATTGTAATTATGTAGATACGATGAATGCTCAGTGATAGAATGGGACCACTTAACTATGGTAGGCTCCTGAGGCAGCCAGCTTTGATTGAGGGAAGTCATGTGAAGTTGCAGTGGGGCAGTCACACAAGGACAGAGCAGCCCCAGCACATGAAGCTGAGAGCATTCAATCTTTTGGCACATATTTAATGTCACCTCCATCGTTCTCGCTCTCTGCCTTTTATTTCAGATATTAGACAAAATCCCTCTTGTGTCCCAGTGGGGTTTGTAGTAGCTGGGGGAGCAGTTTTAATAATCCTTGCTTCCATTTTCTTGCACTCTACTACATGGGTAACCTATGGAAGAAGAAGGCCAGTAAATTTAAGAATGAGAAAAAAGATGACTGGAGATGGCAGAATGTGTTAATAGGAAAACAACTAGAACAGCAATTGCTAAACCACTTGGTGTGTCCACATGCTATGACAGATCTTCTCTGTCTGCTCATCCTAGTAATTGTAGAGGAGTTGGAGATGTTTATGACTCATAATAGAGCTCCAGGCAGAGGAAGCTGTAAAGTGAGAGACAATTTAATAGAGTGAAGCATATCATTCTGCTAAGCAGCAAAGATTGCTCCTGCAGTAAGTTGCTCCTGTAATCTTCAGAGAACTGCTTTAGCAAAGCACTGTGTTTCTATAAATAGGACTGAGAGATGATTTTAAGCACGAGTGCAAATACTGGGGAAAAATAATTACAGATGCACTGCTGAGAGAGGATGCTGCTATTAGTTCAACTACCCACAGGCATGTAAAGCACATAAGCTTCCGAAGACAGCCTCAGAGAAAAAGCCTTGGTGAGAATGTATATACCACAAACAACTGTTATAAACTCGCAGCTAAAATACATGCTGATAGCATGAGCCCACTGTAGGTATTTCTTTAGAGAGTTTCCATTAAAGGTTATCAGCTGTATCACTTGTTTGGAAAGACTTCTGGAAGGTCTGATATACTGGTAATCTTGTTTGACTTCACGCTGAAAATCAGTCTGCATGAACAGGTCACTTAACTCACTTAACATGGGAAATTATTTTTTAGGTATATTTTTAGGTATGCATAACACCCCTGCATATTTGATAACAAAATTCAAAGCACTGAAGACAAGAAGTCAACTTGACTTTTTGTCAACAATGACAAAAAAGAATTCTGCATGCCCTTTACTAGTGTAGGTTAACATTTTCACAACTTCCACAAGAGACTAAAGACTAAGGTCATGGTTTATGCAAACTTGCACTGCATACATAGCATCACAGTTTTTATCGCAGTGTGATAGCCCTGCCAAGGATCGTTTGTCATCAGTTTGCAGAAAATGGTTTAACCTGTCCACAGTAGTGCATGAGGAGACAAGTTTTCAGCTGAAGAACAGCAGCTTAACTGTACCACATTCAACCTACAGCCTTAGCCTGATGAAAGGCTCACCCAATTTATCTTGATGAGTCTCTGAACTGATGATATTTAAACAAATATAGCCAGAACTCAGGTAGTTAAAGGTGAAAAGCCCCAGTGACATAACTGCATTTTCACATTCAGGAATCACAGGGGGATGATGACATCTCAGGTGAATTTGCATACAAGGGTTCTACCACACTCTCTCAACCACTCCATGCTGGCAAGCTTTCAGTCAGTGCAAAAAGATTACAAAACTATGAAATAATCTTTAAAAAGGTAGTTTCAGAAAGCTTTATTTAATACTTTTGAATTTGTTACAGCATCAGTAAATCACATTTTGTATTACCCTGCTTTACACTCTCAAACCATTTTCACACTCTGTTACAGGAACTCTGTACTACTACCATCTTACACAATGAGTAGTTTAGTTTGTAAGCATATATAGTGCTTTTTGATTGTGACTGTGATGGGCCTGAAGACAGGGTTACTTTATCACACAACCACAATGCGAGTAAGGAAAACAGATCTTCTAAAACAGCCATGCTGATAAACCATATGGCTGCTCCAAAGGCTTGTTCTTTCTGCTATCTTGACCCAAAAAAGCCAGATGCATCCCCATGCTATCACACTCCGTTGTTCATCTCAAAATAGGCACTAATTTTAGGCTAGTAGCCACTCTAGTGGTAATTAAAAAATCTGTTCGTTTATTATGAGACAAATTCACTTCATATAGATAACACAACTTTGTGCAAATGTCTTATTGCATAATCAGAAAAATAATTATATATGGGATTCTTATGCCCAACATTATTATTTTTTAAATTACTTTCTTATCCTAGATACTTTGTATGTCTACCTTGTGCAATTAATTTCCCTGTTGCCTTATTTGTTAAATCCACGGTGGCAAATGCAAGCTTTCTTCCTTGCTTCAAAATCTGAGCTGTAATCAGTATCTCTTCTCCCATCTTAGCAGCAGAAGTATATCTTCAAGGAAGAGCAAAAGGAACAGGTAAGAGGCTTTATAGAGCACAAATCCAAGATTATTCCTGTGGTTTTAGGTTATCACAAAGGGAATTAACAAAAGTGAGTAATAAAGACACATCATAACTGCCTGCTTGCAAATCCCCACTTCTTAAAGTCCTTGAGTTCCTCTACGTACTGCAGTGGTAATTCAATATACGAATTCTCTGAGAAAACAGAGGACTGAAAGAAATCCACTGGCTTCATTCTGACAAAGACTCCATTTTGGAGCAGAAAAAAATAGGTACCAAAGACCTCAGCTGGAAGGTCAGCTCCAAGTCCTGTTGTAGCCACTGCTAGCTTCTTACAGCCTTTCTAAACTAGTCTGGCTGGTTCAGCTGCAAAATGTCTCTATTACAAAGACTCCAGAAGGTCATTTTGTTATGGAACCCAAGCATAGGTTAACTGCTTTCCACACCATGATAAGAGAAAAGTAATGGAAATCTGGGAGGCCTTCAAAACTTCCCAGGTTTGATGCTGTTTCCATTCATTAGATAACTGTTTTTATTTTCACGAGTAGAAGGGTGTGCTTTTAAAACAACCTCTCCAGGGAATAGGAAGAAACTCCCCTACAAATAGCCTGGAAAGAATTAGGACAAATATGATCCAACAATGATCTGAGGTAAGGGAACAATATTCAAATGTTAGAATTACAGAGGAAGATGTGTCATTGATGGATATAAATCTTATTGAGATTACTTTCATCAACCAGTCCATTTTTATCCATGACACCATGTCAAAAGTATTGTCAGTCACTGGTGTAGCACAAGCCCTATTAGTTGACAGAGGGTATGGTTTCAGTCTTTTTTCATTCTTAGAAGCTGCAGCTGATCCTCTTGTGACTTAAAAAAAAAGCAACAAAAATACCCCAAACAAACAAAAAGCTTCTGCGTCTCTGTTTTTTCCATTACTGACATATCTCCCTTGTGTCAATGTTTTAAAAAGCTCCTTCTCCAAAAGGAAAAAGTTGTATTATAGCAGTATTCAATATGCAATCTCTCACTTTTTCAAATAAAGCAGTAGTCTGGGTTAAACAAATCTCTTAATATTGCTTGATGTAAAATTTCCAAAAGGTTATGCTACTCAGTCATTTTGGATCACCTCCAGGGACAGCATTATCTTAAGATTTTAGCCCTTCTGTAATTGGGTAGGCATACTTGATAATATGAACAATTCATATGTTGGCCTCTTGTTATACTAATGTAGGGAAAAAAAACCAGAATCATAGAATTTCAAGTTTTCATTTCCAGTAAGTTCCTAGCCATCACAGTGGCAGTATAAAGCTTAAATAGACGCTCCAGTCCCACCCATCCAGTGGAGAAATCAGAATATGCTGGGGTAGGTGGGGGAAAGGAAGGAACCTGGTAAAGATAGAGATCGCTCCCCAGACACTTTTAAAGCTTACATTGTCTTTTTAAGTTTTGATGACAGGATATTTTCCCAAGATTTTTAATGCTCTGTGATAGTTATTCCAAGTAGGATTGCTTTACTTCCAATTAGTCATAATCTCTTCATTAAAAGTAATGAATCAAAGCTGACAAGCTGTAACAGCATGAGCAGAAAAGGTTTTAGAGCAACTTTTTTTAAAGACATCGTGTTTTTAAATTTGCATTACAGAAAGAACTATTCTCAGTATAAAACGACCTTTAAATGACCTAGAGCAAAGGATTCTTCCTCCACTGAGAAATTCTGATCCAGTTTGTAATTTGCACTCTATGTGAGCATACAACAGAGCTAAACTGTTTCCCGTTTTAATATTTTCCCTGTTTTAGTATTTTATTCAGTAATATTAAAAAGGGCTTACAGAAAGCTGCTTACCATAGATGTTGGTGTTTGAGGACACTCTAACATATCTTTACAAGCGAAGACAGAATTTGAGCCAATTTCTTAAGACTAAAATTCACCACACATCAACATCCCTTCACATTCTATGAATGAATGGGCACCGTCTCTTAAATAAAACAAATAAAAGCTTAAAGTCCAACTCTAATTTTACAACCAAATGGCAGTGTCCCCAAATACAACCTCCCCTTAATTATCAAAACAAGACTTTTAAAATCACAGAAAACACCTTTTTTTTTTTTTTTTTGAAGTGAGTACTACAGCACAGAAATGATGTCCAATGGACTCAGTACTGTGTTGGGGATGAAAAGTTAGTATGGTCTGGTAAATATCGTGGCTGATACCTACGTGATGTTCATGTCCACACTGACCCCAGGCACTGCTCTTTCTGTGTACAGCAACGCTGCTGTTGACACCACATCCACAAGCGTGGCTGTCAAACCTCCATGTAATGTGCCACCTCTGTTTGTGTGCTCCTCCTCTACTTTCATTTCACAAACAATTTTTCCAGGA
Organism: Loriculus beryllinus; assembly: GCA_039877255.1. Taxonomy (NCBI): domain Eukaryota; kingdom Metazoa; phylum Chordata; class Aves; order Psittaciformes; family Psittacidae; genus Loriculus; species Loriculus beryllinus. The sequence goes on along the minus strand of JBCJKH010060484.1, from coordinate 4,949 downwards.
GTTGCAGAAAGAAGTTTCATCTGTATAACCAAAACAAGAATAAAAAAACCCTTACTGACAATAGTACCAACACTCAGTAGTGCCCTGAATTAAACCGAAAGTAAATCTTATTTAACTCTGGACTCATGAGACAGAACATAGAAAATATAGTAATTAAACTGTCATTTTAGGTATTTCCATAAATTTTGAGCACAAGATTGTTGCCTTGGAAAACAAATGTCTTTTTAGTGCCGATAAAATATTTAAACTGACAGCTTAACAAAGCTTCAGTACTTGTTATGCTCTCAGGAACTGCTTAGGAGACAACATTATTCTTCAGTTTTCCTTTTGCTTTAATCTGTGACTGAAAAGCCAGATTAGAGGGAACACAAAACTGCTCTATCTGTGTGTACCACACCTGTGAAGGCATATCTGTTAGCTCACTAAATGGAAACAAGACTGACAGTAATTCATTAAAAATCATTCTACCAGAGCAACCTCAGTAAAAATCAGTATTTGGATAGGAGTACTGCAAATGCTAATCAGACTGGTCTCCCTGAACTGAAATTCATATTCCTTGGCAGAAGTATCAAAGGTTGTATCACACTGTATTACAGCACCATGATTTGTGTATAAACTTTTATTCCAGCCCATAGGTATTAAATAGAAAATTACAGTATATCTATGGCACCATGCTTCCCCCTGTAACCAACACAAGCAGCTGGATTTTTGAGACCACAAACTTACTGTGATTCAGTTAGTAGCATTATAGTCAAAATCAGAAATATGTTCAAAATCTGAAAGCAGATGCAAAACTGAGGTTCAGCATATACATTTACATCTACACCTAAGACTTTGAAGTACCTTTAGACTGTCACAAGTGCAATATGGGCATACTTATTATAATTCCTACTTTTTACACTTCTTTTAGAAGTTCATAGAATCACAGAATCATAGAATAGTTAGGGTTGGAAAGCACCTTAAGATCATCCAGTTCCAATCCCCCTGTCATGGGCAGGGACACCTCACACTAAACCATGTCATCCAAGGATTCGTCCAACCTGGCCTTGAACACTGCCAGAGATGGAGCATTCACAGCTTCCTTGGGCAACCCATTCCAGTGCCTCACCACCCTCACAAAACTTCCACCTTATATCCAGTCTAAACTTTCCCTGTTTAAGTTTTAACCCATTACCCCTTGTCTTATCACTACAGTCCCTAATGAAGAGTCCTTCCCCAACACCCTTACAGGCCCCCTTCAGACACTAGAAGGCTGCTATGAGGTCTCTGCTCATAAGCCCTTCAGGGATAAACACACTTATTTCCCAGAGCAGCGACTAGACTCATTAGCCATTTGTAACTTAAATTCCTTTAGGATATTGTCGTGAAGAAATAAAATGTACACTGAATGATATTATGCTTTGTGACAGGAGATTCTACGTAGAAACTGTTGAGAACAGGCACAAATTTACCGTATGCCTGGTATGAATTTCCCTATTTCTCCAACAATACTGAAAGAAATCACCTCCCTGTGATTTGTTAGAGTTGAGGAATAAAACCATTTCACTTTTCCACAGAAATTGCTCTCAGAATTTTATGTGAATAAGGTTCTTCCTTTCCTACGAAAAACTGTGACCAGCACTCTTCTTAGCCTTAAGAAAAGAAAGCTGGCCATGGCCCAAGTACAAAATGCTGACATCTCTTGCAGACTTTTGATGAAGAAATCGAGTATTTTTCACCAAAAGATAAGCACTTCCATACACTAAAAATACTTGTGGGAGCTTTTACCTAACCCCTGCCAAGGAGATAGCCTTCCACTTTCCCCTCCCAATTAATACCAATAGCAAAACCAAAGTGCTGTGGCATTCTCCTAACAGCCCAGCTTATGCCCAAGTCAGAGGAGACAGGCTTGGTCGAGTGACGTTTGTCTTTGATGAAAGAGTGATTCCTTGTGTTTTCTGTTTCCTAACAGAGATGGACTCAGAGACTGCATATCTCAATGATTGCCGAGTTGCTGTGATTGTGGAGGGATTGGGCTTGGTCACTTTACAGCTCCCTCCAGGTCTGTGTGCCTTTTTCAGCTGCTGAGAAATAATTAGGTCTGGGAAACTGAGCCTAGACCTCCTGAATTGTAGCAGTGGGTGTCTAAATGCTACTCACAAATTCTTGACAGCATTCTACAAATACTCTACCTTGCATGAACCACAAGTCTTAACTGAGACACCATTCAATCTGCTCTGCTATGTCTGATTTGCATTCAGATTTTCTGTGCTCTGTTTGTTTCTCATGAATGCAACAGAGTAGCCAGGGTGCATCCCAAGGTGGTGTACTGGAAGCTGTATTTTGAAGCCTGTGATTTAGAAAAAGCCAGTAAAAACCCTTTTGGTCTCTGGGCTCAGATTAGATGTATTTTGCTTTGATGAAGGGTACCTACTTTTTTGTGCATTTTCATTTTTTATTATTTAAAATTAAACTTAGCTGTGGCTGAATAGACTGACTTTATACTTGGTAGAAATGTCACTCTCTTGTATTACAGGTACAAAGATGAAGCCGTATAGTAGCTAAGTAATAACTCTATGCTTCCAGAGAAACGCAATTGTGATTTACAAGTTAGTAAATCTTGAAAGTTCTCAACATAATAAAACATTGTGGTTTTGTTGTTGTGGGAGTGGCCTTTTAGAGGATATGAACTCCAGGGCTGATTCTCATGGCAGTACCATAGCCCCTGCAGGTTGTCACACAGATAGGCCCAGCCCAGTTAGCAAGAATTACACACCACTATCTCCCAGTGTGGTATATAACGTTCACTATATATTATACATATGTCATATATATTATGTTAATAGGTAGAGCTATCTACACTTACTATGTATTACATAGTCTAAGAAATTATGCATAATCTAAATAGATTATATAAGCATAAATAGGTACTAGAGTAAACATATTAAAGTGTAAAGAAAGATAAACATAAAGAGATATACACAAGTGTAGCTAGATATGCATGTAAACATGTGTATGTCTAAACACTGTATTATGAGTGGAAATGGATAATTTACATATATAAACCACATATGTTCAAACCATACACATGTGTAAATAGATACATAAATGTCTATGATATATAATGTTTTCAAACTGCAAAGAAACCCTGTTTATAGATAGGCTTTAAACAACCAATGACCCTTGTAAATAGCTACTGAAGATAGAAAAGAGTTTTCAAAAGCTGTCCCCTTCCCCTTCTCTTTTTCCATTTTTCCATGCTGTTTTGGAGCCGATTTCCCCAGATAGGGACTTTCCTCTGCAGGGCCATGCATGTGAGGTGGAAGTTGCAGCCATGGCATAAGGATATTCCAAACACCCTGATTTTGATTCTGCAATGGTTTAAAATCCCAACTTGGGGCTCCTGGGAAAGGCAAATCCACCTGGTTTTATGCAACAGAAAGCAAGAAACTCACACTTTCTTTTCATGAACAAACCCAAAAATCAGAAATTTCTGTGCTGTGGATATGCCGTAGAAGAACCCCCCAGCTGAGTATATTTTTCAAAAGCAAAAGAAATTATGCTTCTCTCCAATTTTTATGTTATGGAAAAGCAAACAAAGAAACCCAGAACAACCCCACTGCTGGGGTGCAACTCTGCCAGCCTGAGGGGCACCGCTGGGAGTTATCTGGTCAGCTATCTGGAATGGATTGTACATTGCAATTAATTCAGGTGAGCTTTCTGCTGTGGATTATTCTGAATGGGCTCTGTGGTTAGATCATCCCCATGTATGACGCCCCCATGCAGGTTTTACCCACCTACCCACCCCCTGTGTGTGTTGCTTCAAATGCTGTACCCCAAAACATATCCCCAACACCATATCCCCTTCCCCACACCACCAGTCCCCTTCTGGCTCCTTGCGAGTTTATTTGTTCATGTGAGTTCTTTCTTCATGAGTTCCTCCCTCGCCCCCATCTCACATCCCCCATAACCCCTTTGCATCCAGACCTCAGATGCTTCCTTGCACCCCACTGCTTGCACGTGGCCCACCCCACTCTCTCTCCTCCTACATTTTAGAGCTGGGAACAGTGCTGGCCACACCGAGATACGTTAGCTCCTGCTGAGCAGCACTTGCACTGCACCAAGAGCTGTTCCGCTCCTTGCAGCAAAGTGCAACTGCAACGCTCAGTGCCATGAGCAACAAGGAGTGCAGAGCTATGCTCTTGGACAAAGGTGGAACATCCAGGGCTCTATGGCCACCTGCTAAGGACACCTACTATACCGACGCGCCTCTTCGCTTTCCTTGCTCCATGGCTAACTACTTTGCATGCTGTTAAGTAACATCATGCAGTGCCTCTTCTCCATGAGACAAGCCCTGCACGGGAAGTGTTGCCTGTATGCAGGACTATGGGAGCAGACAGAGGTGAGGAAAAGCGCGAGCGCCACCACAAAGCCCAGTGATCACCAGTGTACCATTCATCTGCAGATCTACCACTTGCCTCTGGTCTGCCTGGATCCACTGTTTCCAGCTGAACGTAGCTGCCCCTCGCACACACAGCGCTTCAGCCTCCTCCCTCCCGCCTTCAGCGTGTTGCCTGTGCTGCCTTTTTTCCCCCATTTCATCTCTTGCCAGCATCTGTAGTCTCATTGCTGTCACTCCCACAACCACGATGTCACATATAGATGGATACAGCAAGCCTGGAGGGAGGAAACTTGTTGCCCAGGTCCCCTGTGCTGGCTCTCCTGCCCAGGTAATGAGGTGGGGGATGCAGGCAGGAACTACCCCCAGATTTTCAGAGCACTCAAATGCAAAGGCCGGGAATGCTCGAGTCCCTGTGGGCTTCCGATACGGAGGCAGTGAAAGTCACTGCCTGGCTGCGAGGGGGATAAGAGCCCCACTAAGTCGCAGTTACGGCCTTGGGGGGGTACAAGCGGCCGAACGCGGCCGTGGCTCGGAAATAATCGTTGTGGTGGTGCTGCCACCCGGCGAC
>JBCJKH010060483.1:0-17694 GCA_039877255.1 Loriculus beryllinus | reverse complement strand
TTCGGGGTGGTGTGGCCGTAGGCAGACACTCCTCTGCCACCACCGCACTCAGCCCCAGGACCTAAAGCCACCGGCACATTTCTGATACACTGCAATATGAAAAGAGATTTCTTCACACTAACACAGGATGAATCTTTCTCTGGAGATTAAACTTAGGACAAATTCATGCAACCAGCCTTCATTGTTTCAAACAACAGTATTTTAACTTAAATCTTAGAATGAGATTCATATCACCTGTTTCAGAAGCTGTTGATGTACGTCTTTGACCCTATATTTCTCAATCTGAAAAGAAGACAAGATGGTTGAAACAAGCTTGAACATTTCCATGCCACATTATTTCTCACACAGTAGCATGCATACAAAAAGTATTGATAGTTTCCTAGACACTTTTGGTCTGTGTACTCAATAAACTCAATATAACCTTAGCCACCTTTCAGGCTTATTTAAGGCTTAATACCATGATATTGCTTTCCTTTTTTTGTCCTCTTTCCCTGCACATAATCAGTAACATTCTGGAGCTGAAAGGACACTGAAAAAGGCCATAGTAGAGCTAAACTCTCTGCCCTCACAAATGGACTCAACTTGATTAATTTCACGAAAATTGCTTCACTGATATTAGCTGTTGTTCTGGAATTATATTGGTATGTATGAGACCAGCATGTAATCCAGTATTTGTGGTTTGTGCACATACTGCAGCAAATAGAATGGAAATGTTACTGCTCTGTATGAAGGTACCATAGAATATTAAGTTACCTAATAGTCCAGTAGCTTCATGATCTGCAGAATATTTAGATAACAGCTAATAATTTTCTTGAAATCAAAGTGCTAGTGTCTGCTTTTACAGTTTTACAGTTGTCATCTACTCTTCTCATTCGAGGAAATATAATTTTCCCCTGTAAGGCAGCAGACTTTCTGCCTCAGGCTAAGTGTGAATCAACAACAAATGTTATAGCATATACTAGAATTTTATATAATCTATCATGAAGTTACTATTACTTCAAGGAACAAATCAGTAATGGACAACTTCAGGAGCCTTTGGGTTATTTCAGCATTCCTGGACATCTGAAGTGATAGAGGTGTTCAAGAAACTTCTGCTGGAGAAATGAACTAAATAAATACATTTTCTTCCCAGAAAAAATGTTTAGTTAGGTGGGTTTAGGAAACCCTGGAATTACACTCACTGTTCTAACTCATAAGAGTTGGGTTTAAATGTATCCCTAAAACAATTTAATAAGATAGATTTCCTGGTTATGCAAGAAATATGTTAGTGTACTTTACAGAGATTTCTTTTTTTTTACATTCATTGTAATTTGTAATACTATTTTATCACAAGTGGAAGCATTAGATACATTGGTGTCATGGGCAGTTTGGTAAGAGAAAAAGAAAAGTTATTTCAGCCTAGCCTGTCTTAAGGGTGGAATATTGTAACTTCATTAAGACAATAATATCGATATTTATTTATCAAAGACTGAACCTGTATTACAATGATCTCCTGATTACCCTTTTCTTACTGTCATGCTTGTTATTGATCTGTCATTGTATATTCTTTTTTATGAGAATCAATGCAAATATTGCATAAAAATTAAATTTGCCTGAAACTTCAACAATATTTCAATTTTGATTGAAATGTCAGTGTTGAAACTTCACAGCTGAATAAAACATTTTGCTGACATGCTGTTAATAGTTAGTTAATGCTGAAACACTTCACAGAGAGTCTTCAAGTTTTATCAAAACCTCCCTCTAAAGGATTTGATCCTATACATTTTTTCACATGTTCCATACCTGATGATGCAGGTACTGACCTGAGGTACATATATATTTAAAGCTGTTACTATTGAATTAGGGGAATCTAATCTCAAAATGCTTTGAAGCATAATAACAACTTCAACAGACAGCTGCCAACTCTCAAGCCAGTGCCTCCATTGATAAAAACTATACTCCTGAAATTAGAGAATCTGTGATCTAATAGCTTCCTTCTATGAAGAGATGTGAATCTATTTCTGAAGTTACCCATTTAATCATGATTCCTTTATTAAATAGGGGAAAAAAAGGAAAAGTTGAAACCAAGTGCCCAGCAGTAACAAAAAATACTTCTAATTTTCATTCCAATGCAAAATCACATGCTGATACCTTGATAACTGATGTGGAATTCGGTACTTGATCTCTGCCCATCTGTAATAACAATCACAAGAGGTTAACAAAATAAAAAATATAAAAATTGCTTTGGCTGCAAGTCACATTACTTAGCCTTATCTCTCAAAGACAAGAGGTTTTCATGTTGGGCAAAATTTACAGAACTACGCACATTTTTAGATCAATGGATATGTCTTGTTCTCTGAATTAGCTGTGTAACTGTGCAGCAAGTGTGTAGCACCTATGTTGGATCTGCAACTTGCAGCCAGTGGTTGATCTTGTTGCTACTGTTCACTGTATTTTGGTGATTTGTGTTACTTAAGTCTGTGAATTAGCAAGGTCAAAACCATGCTAGGTGTTCTCAGAGATATGGTCAGCTTCACAGCTCTTTACAGGTTACTTCTGCCCCTCTGATGTGTGGCCCTAGACCTCAAGATATACACAAATATTACCCCAGTTTGAAAAATTTAGATTTCAGAGATAAAGTGATATGTCCTGATGTTGTTGTCATAGCAAGATAGTCTTTCTATGTGTTCCAATATCTCAGAACAAGCCAAGTAATATCATTAAAAAGGCTGCATATCAATTAATTGTTTTTGGCTATTAGGTGTTAATTTTGAGTATAATGAATACCAATCTCCAATTTTGAAAAGTATCCATTTCCATTTTTACTGTGTTTCACTATCTCTAATAGTGGCTAATTAATGGATAACTTCTGATTTTTGCTGACCATCACGTAATGTGCTCCCCATTATCAGAGTACACTGCAGTTCACTGTGCTCTGTATCGGAGTAGAGTGTACACACAGTGTACTCTTCAAGGAGTGCAATTAAATGCAAACAAATGGATCTTTTGAATCCAAGAAGAGGAAAAATTAACACCAAAATAGGATTAAAAAGCTGCATGAAAAAAGAAACACTTTAACTGACTTGTTTAATTAATTTGTGTAGTTTTCATGACAACAGCATTGATCATAAAGGATAAATTTGATATTAATGCAGATGTCACGTTGGATGTCATGTCTGTTGGATCGCCTCTGTAATTCAGTATTAGCTAAATGTACCATTAAAAGAAAGTGTTACTTTTGAAAAAAGATTGGGTTAGAGAGTTTGAGTTCTATTTTGCCATTATAGAATATTTACAGCTGGAAAGAAAATGAAAGGTTTAAAGCCGTTAAGAAGGCATAAAAGGTATCCATTTGCAAATGTAATATTCCTTAAATGGTCAGATCATGCTCTTTTATAATCTAAATCTCAGAGAACTAGCTAAACTATGCTGTATTTAGAACAATCAAAGCAATAAAACAAGTGCATTAACTTGCTGTAATATGTGATCAGCACTGAATTTTGTATCACAACTGTGCTCTCTAGCCAGCTTCTTTCCTGCTGAAATAGGCACATACTTCTGTGTCCTTTCTCTAAAAGCATTAAGAAAAAAATGTACATTTAGTAAAAATAGATGTATGGAATTATCACTACCATACTTCACTGTAGAAGCATATTCCCATTATATGGGAATTGCAATAACAGTAGTCTTTTCCACTAACTAAAGCCAGAGCCTGGAGTGATGTAACTCAGCATCTTCCCAGTGACTTCAGTAGAACTGTGCTAATATACAAATAATTTCTTTAGTGATTTTAGCGTTCTAAGTGTTAAAACTCATATTAGCTGAATACTTATACCTGCATGGCCTCAATTTCATCTCCTATTAGCATGTATAAAGTGAATATCTTCAATCCTACAAGAATTTGGGACATATCTGCTAAAGTCAATGTTGGAATAATTCTTAAAAATCTGTTTTCTTTTTCATTGCAGGAAGGATGACCTTATATGGAAAAAAAACAGTTATTAAGACATTTAAAACAGACTAAGGCTTTGGTCTTGTTTGTTACTTGAAGGTTTCATCATATACTTTCCATTGAAGAGTTAGTGGATGGTGTATACATAAGTAAAAGACATTGGATGCTGAGCCCAGAAGCTGTGAGATCTCTGAGGAGTTTAAGTAGGCTCAGTACTCTGAATCCCAAATGGACCACTACCGTGGGGCCAGTTACAAATCTATTCAGGAATACTCTTACACACACCATTTTCTGATAGCTAGTTTTATTTCCCTTTCCACTGGTTATAGCACTGCTTTAAGGGGTTGACTATGTAGGTAACAGTGTATTTGAATAAGTATTTGAATAATACAATACAGAGTGTACTGTATTATGTCCATCGAAATCACCCTTCAAGGACATCTTTCTGCTGAGAGTCTTGGCTTGAGGGAAGGATTTTACATCCAGCCAGTAGGGTTCTATGTAGGCCAAAAGGCAAGGAAAAGGAATCGGACTAAAGGAAGAAACAGGATTTGTTTATATTTGCATTTAACATGTTACCCCTTGCTAATTCATGTGGTCATCTTTTGGAGAAGAATTATTTTACCACATGCTTTTCACATTTAAAAACAAAAGGCCCAGGCAACCACATGTAAAATATGTATGTCAGTCACTATCTGTTTATTGAAATGGTACTGACTGCAGCAATTTCACTCAACTATTTCCTATGTGTTTCCAAGGACTCACATATGGTTTTTTCCTAAGACAAATCGGTGTGAATAATGCCATGCTGCAAAACAACTACTCAAAAGAGCAGTTCCTAGAAAAAGAGGTTGCCAAGTGTCACAGTACCAAACTCTTTGAACTATACCTGCAGAAAGGAATGCACAGGAATACTTATGTAGTCCTATGCAAAAGTCTCCACTTTGGGTTTCACATTCGACAAATATCATAAAAGTGCAAACACCTGAGTTTTAAGTGCTTAGTTTAAAACAATTATTTTGTTTTAAATAACACCTTATTTAACTTAGGTTCTGTTTATGATTTGGAATTGAGAGAGGTTAGCTGAGTTGATTTACTGTGATGGAGGTGGGTCCCAGAACACACATTTTCAAATCACACAAATAACAGGTGTAAGAAATACATTCCATTGAGCTCACATTGGGATGAACTGCTTCTGTGAGCTGCCTTTCTCTTCTGTTTGGCACTGAAATATTGATTTGGGGTCAGATGAATTATGACTTCATATGTAAATATTTTACACATTAAGATAAATAGAAACTTTCTGACCACAATGAGCATTTTAATTTTTTTTATTAATTTAAGGTAATTCTGAGGTAATTAAGAGTACTTTCTATGTAGTAAATGGATACTATTGAGAGAAAAATAATTCTCCAGATAGATAGCCAATGACAAAGAAAATAAAAATGATTCCCAACTTACTTTAAATTTAAAACTGTTTTGTTGAAATTCATTATTTGACATTAACATTCTGAAAGTTACCTGTCTAGTCCATACTATCACCTCTCCTTTAGCTCTCACCTAATGAGAGTCAAGCATCTCGAGAGGGTGATTCATCCCACCTATTCAGTTTACTGTACAAGTAAGGGTGATTCATTACTACAGTTCCTTCAGCTTGCAGCCTCGTTATGGCAACAGCACTGCAGAAACCCGTTATGAAGGCAGACACTGCCCAGAGAATTTGACCTGCCTACATAGTCTCTAGACTATTCTGCATTGAAAACACAGAGAACTTCTAATACAAGATAACTGTTCATATAGGGAAAACTAAACCCTCTTTAAAATAGGGTATAACTGTGAATAAGGAATCTATCCAAGGAACATTGAAATTTATTTCCAGAAAGCATATAACCAGAAAAATTAGGAGCAACTGTTGAAGATATTAAGTTACAAATTCTTTCCCCAGCATTCTTTGGGGGCTTCTGTGTATCTCTGCTAATTTGTTTTGAAGAGCTTTAACCAGTGTTCAATGCCTAACAGATGGAGAAAAAAACTTTAAGCATATATTCATACAAAAAAAATTACTAGTACTGTTCCACATACTTGTGCAGGAAAGACAAAAATATATAAAATGATTTGCAGAAGCCATTTCATCTTTTGTATACAGGGACTTGCAAGACTGCAATGAAATATGAGTGCATTGATATTTTCTTATACAAACTTTGATCTCAAACAGTACAGCTATCTGGACTTTTACAAATGCTTGTAGGTGTTTGCATCCATGAGCTGTAATTTCTCAAGAAAAGGTAATTTTAAAACATTTTGGATAATCTCTAATTGATCAATTGGGAACTTTAATTTCATAGCCTACCCTAAAGTCTGCATCATGAAACTGAACAAATGGACTGGATTTCAAGAGGACAGAACTGTACACCTAAGGTTTGTTTTAATTCTACCTAAATCACACAACTTCATATTGTATTTCTTCTTGTGTGAAGATTTGTTCAATACTATCCAGGTTATAAAATTATAAATATAACTTAGCACGACCATTTAAAATATTACTGCAAACTATATCCCTTGAAATATCATGTTAAGTCTCTTTAAATGAGGAAAACTATGAAATCTATTTAGAAATGGCAAACAAAATATACGAAATTTAAAGCTTCACATAACACAGAGTTTAATGCTTGCTGCAAAACTACCTTAAAAGATGCTGATATATTCACGTTTGGTAAGAAAGAGCTCAGAGCTTAATTGGTCAAAAACCTTCCAGGTAAGGAACTGTTTCCCTGTATTTGGTTTCACATTTTTCTGTTGCCTTATCCATTTTCTTTAGATCTTCAATATTAATCAGATGATACAGTATTCAAAAGCCTGCCTGCAAGTCTTGGGGCATCTCTATCATATAAGTGGAGCCACTCTGAATACGTACTCTAGAATATATTGAGGGATCCTTAGACAATGAAGTGAACCTCTTTTTTCAGCAATGTACCTGTAAGTGTGATTAATATTAATACATTTTAAGAATGTATACTGAATATGTTATATATTCCCTGAAGCAAAACTATGCCTTCAGTGCTGTTGGAATAGCCATGTATCTCACAAACAAGCATTCTGGCTACAGCAAGAGAGGCCATCTGCATGCCTTTGTAACTGGTGCTGAGCAACTAATTCAGTGAGCAAATAATATACTCAGGTTATTTAGGTTCTTTTCCAGAATCACAGGCTTCCCACTTCTACCTTGAATAATCAGGCTTATTATTTAGCAAATTTTATATTCAGACTTCACTCATCATCTGATATTTTAATCATGTTTATTATTTGTCTTTGTATACTGACAACTGTGCTGTTACTGCATCCTACTTGGTTCATCTAAACAAAAAATAACTTATGAGAAAACTTAAGAAAATAGCTGAATCTTTTAAGTGTTTTGCAGAGGGATAGTGAAAGTAAGTAAGCAGATTGGAAGAAATCAAATAAAAATGAGGGAGGAACTAAAAGGGTAATAAATAATTTCTTTTTCTTGTACAGACCACTTGTATAAATATCTTTCTTGAAAAATAATCAATACCAAAACCTAAAACTTAATTAACTTTATATATGTTGGTTTTTCTTCCAAATTCACAGAAATACCACGTGTTTACCAACTTTAACAATGCTTGATAACAGAGACTGCCTGATTTAATAGCTTTTCTTGTTAGGATGAAAACACAGGAAGGGAGGAAATCTATTGCTTGAATCTTTCAGGCAGTGGCCTATCTCACAGTAAATAAATATTTTTAAAAGTCCATCACTGAAATTGCTACAAGAAAATACAGGAAGGATAGGATAAAGGAAAAATTGAGACTTGCTCAGTACTTGCAAGAAGTTTGAATATTATCTTGCATCTCAGGAAATCATGAATGTCAATCATGTGCAAACAGAAAACAGTAGAGCACACATGTGCACAGGCTTAGAGCCTCAGTATGCATAAAGTCAGCAAAACTCCATTGACCTTAATGGATTTTATCAGTTTATACTGGATGGTAATCTTCACTGAAACACTTAATGAATAACTTTTATTAGCTAAATCAGAAACAGAGAAAGTCACGACATTTTCTCACACAGACTTTTGTAGACGAATGCAGCGTGACTGGAGAATACTGAACCCAGTGAAATAAGCACTTGTAGACTGCAGTCAATAGCATTCCATTGGTTTGCACTAACCAATTATGTAGATTACTGAGTTTAATTCCTGCTTCATTTCTATATCTCTACATGTACTGGAATAAAAGATTGTTTTTTCTAAACTCTTTGCCTTGAAGTTGTTTACTGGAAAGGCAGTGAAAACCCAATAGTTAACAAATTAAAAGCAGTTTGGGTAGATGTAGACATTTCCATTATCTCATTATACGCTCAACTACTGGTCCATGAATAAAAGTTTATTTATAAACGTCTGAATTGTGCAATATCAACTTGAACTGAAATATTAAATATAGTTACTATTAAATGCTTACTTTTAACCTTATGGAACTCTCTCCTTAAGAACTATATGAAATGCAACAGTAGAGTTTTATTTCTGTCAGGAAAGATATTTCTCAGGAAGAATCTGCTTACTAAAATCACCTAAAAAAAAATAGGTTTTCCATTTTCTTGTGCAATTACCAAGTGATTTATTTATTTATTTATTTATTTTTTAAATATATCACTATTTCACATTTTGCTTTTTTTATGACTACAGGAAGGGTGACTTTAATATAATGGAGCAGCTGTCAAACAAATGACCTATATTTCCAAATATATTGTTCCTTACAAAATATATTGTTCCTTACAAAAAGGGAGGAATCAAATTTCATTTCAAACTATATTACCAACTTTATTAAGGCAGGGATGATGACTCACCTGTGCAAAGCTGCAGGTTTACAACAGATGAAACATCCCTAGATACAGGATTTTGAAGGTTAATGATGTAGTCCTGTGGCCTGGGAGCTGTTTTCCTTTGAGACTGAAGAGTCTTAAGGGATGAGAAAATCACATCACAGTATTTGAACAATGAAACTCAAAATGAGAAATATTTCAAATTAAATCTGAAAGCCTTCTGTTGATTTCTTTGACTTTTGTGAAGTCAAGACAGATCAGCTTTACATTGAAGAGGAAAAATAAAAGATCAAAAAGAGCAGAGACACAGCAACAGCAAAGCTGAAAGTAATGCTGCATTTTCAAAGGGGTACACTAGTTCTCTGTGTAGATGAGTTTAGTGAGAATTTCAACTTTATATACTTGCAGAGAATATACAGAGTTGTGCCTTATTTTACAGACACCAACCCAGAAGTATCTTCCAGTTTCTCTTTCCTGTGTCCTAAGTTCATGCTTTTGCTGCAGTCAACTTTGTCATCAGGCAACGAGAGCAACATTCCTGTTCCACCAGTGTCCTGGGTTTAAACCACGACAACCAGTTCTTTTTCTATTGCCTCCTCTTCCTTCCCCAGGGAGGAAAATAGAGCATGGAGAGCAAACTGTAGTAATGCTTCTTCCCGGGAACTCTCTAGGTAGCCCAGAAAGTTTGCGAGGGACCAGATGTGGATGCAACACGGGTGAGGGCAGGAGATGTCTCCTGGAAACTCAAGTTTGTGCTACCCAAATACTTGGGAGCTTCCCTCCACAGAGGTAACATTTTTCATGCCAAACCACTCTGCCTGACTGATTCTTTATAACATCAGAGAGAGCAAAGATAGTTCTGCATATGCAGGAAGTACTTCTCTGAAATTTTGTTTCCACCAGTCTTCATTAGAGTGCAAAGGCTGTGCTCAAACACGAGGGTTGCATCAGATGGAAGACTGCATTCTCAAGTTCTTCAGTATCAGACATTACACTGATTCTCATTCATCTGTTTTACCTCTATAAAACAAACTACTGTCACCTGAAATATAACTGCAAGAAATGAGGCATTACCACTTATGTTGCAAATAAGTATTCCTGTCACCTACCTATCTGTTTCATGCAAACACTCATGACATCTTTTAAGTTTCATCCTAGTTATTCTTTATAAAGCACAGTTTATGTCAGTTATATTGCAATCAAGCGTTTGCAGGCATTATCAGATGAAGGAAAACTTCACTAGGCTGAGAACTAGATAAACCGTACTATGATGACAGTAAATAAATAAATAAATAAATAAATAAATAAATAAATAAATAAAGTTATTAGTTATCTTGTAATGCCTGAATTGAAACTAGAATAAAGATCAGTTACATATATCTCAGTGAATGTGAGTTAGTATTATCAAAGAACAGCAACATATAAATCTAAATAGGTCACAAAATCTTACCGTTTTTTAATTCATACTTCGTTTACATTATCTGAACAGTTAGAGGATGAACTTTTCTCTTAAATATCACATAACATGTAATATTTACACAAACCCCTGCCCAAATGCATAACAAATATAAACAATTATACCTTAGTCCACGTTAATTTTTCTGCTTTTTAAAAGATTCAAGCACACAAAATTCTGTAAGTTAAAGCAAGGAATGTACCTCTTAAATAGGAAATTCAGAATTGGGACACATTTAAAAGGTGGATTAAGTATGATTATGAGAAAAATTAAAATGGCAGTTTACAATAGATTTCAATCACTTTTTTTTCCCCACTAAATTGATTTAAAATTTCATTTAAATATTTCTAATTTCTTAAGGAATGGATTTAAAATAATATATATTATAGAACAGTTGTCTTAAAATCAAGAACTATAAGTCTTTGCATCAGATATTCACCAAAGATTTTGAGAGGCAAGAGCAAAATTTATAATAAGGATTATGATTTTGCAATAGAAATTGACACGAAAGGAAAAACCCATTTGCAGATAAAATTAATATGGAATAATAATGTGCTAACAAGAGCAAAATAACAGAAGTGGACAAAATCTGGCAAAGCCAACTTGCTTAGAAAGTTGATTTAATTTTCTCATTTGTAATATATAACATTGAGCAACAGCTGAATTACTGTTCAACTCTACATCTGCATTATGTATATTATCTAATTTATCAGTTATTTTTGTGCCTAGGGCTAGGAAAGCTATCTGTAGCAAACAATTGGATCACTGCTTTTTATTCTTTTAATTATTAATGATTTGTCAGGTGGTTGATCAAGAATTTGCACATAGTTCAAAATCTTCCAAAAACACCAAGTGCAAATGTTTCTCAGGCTGGAGGTGTTTGAGAATTTTATTTTCTTTTATAAGAATGTATTCTTTGAATAAATAAGTCTTACATACTATACTTACATTTCCTGATAAAATTCAACCGTCTATCATCTACTGAAAGTGCCCAATAAGAAAAAGGGACAGGAGGGCATAAAATGTCATGGAGAACTGTAGGAAAAAGGTGAGAAAGAAGATGACGATTATTACCTGAAACTAAATTTTAAGCCCTTTTTGAAATGCCATCTTTAAAGTGTTCTCCAAAATAATGGAATAAAAATTGTTTGAAACTTTGCAAGGAGTGGTTCTCCTGGGATCTGTTTGCACTCAAGAACTTAGCCTGGTGAACTTCTGGTTGCAGTGGAAGTACCTGTTTGCATCTAAATAGATAGTTGATGGAAAGTGAAATACACTTTTTCAATGTGGGAGACAGCTTTATGCGTCTTCTATTAATGTTTAGCCCTGTTCTACTAAAAATTGTACACATACACAGAATGCAGAATATGAAGCCTTCTGAATCTGACTGTTAAGATGTAACATGATATTGGATGGTACTGGTGAAGACAAAGAGAAAATTATATGTGTCTGCATGACTGGAAGCCTGACACAGAGCCAGGTATTGACTCCAAGATATGGCCAGGTATATGCCATGTTCTTCAAGTACATGCAGGTAAGCTTTACTTGAGCTGAGAACTTGCCATGCATGTGCGAGTTACAAGCTGGGATCTGCGTGGCTTCAGTAAGACAACAGCTGTGCCTGAGACTTGCTAAAAGTCCTGATACTCTTGAACTTTGAAGAGTGCTTTCCCATCTGAAAGCCTCTAGCACACTCATAAATGAAATTCTGCACAGACTTAGAACGAGCCAAAAGTCAACTCACAGGCAACCACAATTAATTATCTTGGTTTCATAATGAATCTGACAGTCCCTGATGATATAATTAATGTAAATGAATGTATTTGCATCAGGTTTAGCTCTGCAACTAAGCAAACTAAAATAAAAAAATAAAATCTTCAAGAATTATTAAATACTTCAATATATTAATTTTAATTAAAATCCTTGCTTCACAAATCATTAAAGAAAACCACTGGAGAAGAAACACCACAAATATGCCTTTTTCTTAGGCTCGTGCCTCTGTCCCTATCTGCTACTGCCCACTCATGACAGAATGTAGGCCAGACAAGTCTCCTCTGAATAATTATTTCTTTTGGGCTGTAAAGCAGTACATCAGTTCAGCAGTACTTATCTCTTCTAATATAAGAAAAGGAACTTTGTTTAGTTGCTTCTGTAGTACAAATTTGGTTTTGGCACAGTTACATAGCAAAAGGTATCCCAGATGTAAAACTAAACCAGTAATAAAATCGAAAGCAAATTAGAATGCTGTTTGACAAAGGAAGACTAAATAGCAAGCACAGACAACAGAGCAAAGCATAAACATTTCCTGCAAAAAAAAACCCTCATAAAAACATTTCACAAAAGAAGCACCCAGTAGGAAACAAACTGGCTGTTGGTGAGTCTTTCCCATCACCTATAAATGCAGCATGCAACTGTGACTGTAGCCACAATCTGCAGCAATGCACTATTTGACTCCATTGTTTAACTTAACAGTGTACTATGCTTATTAGTGGCTTCTTTTCCCATCTCTCACCCAGTTTTAAAATATACTAGCATTTAACTTCTACCCCAGGTGTGTTTTGTTCACAGTCTTCTGTGAGGTCTTATCAAAAATGTTCAAAAATATGAAATACTTACTGGAAATGCACAATCTGAAGGGCATCAAACTATAACTGCTATATTTTTCATCTGATACTCAAAAAATGTCTAAAACTGCTTTAAGCAAGTTATTCTGCTTCTTTGCAAATTATGCATATTATTTGGCATTAAAAGGAGGATTACTTCATTTATCCTGAGGCTCTTGAAAATGATATACAAGACTGTCCAAATCTACTTCTTATTCATTTTCTCTTCCATGCATGATTTCTTCAGGTCTTTGAGAATTTTATTCTTTTTTTCTGTCGGCTGCTTGATAGGAATCACATTTCTTCATGCAGTCATCTGCTTGCCTACAGTTAATGTCCTTTCCTCCTAAAGCTGTTCCCTTCATTGTGACTTTTCTCTGAAAACCAGCTGTCCAGACATCTCTAGCCACAATATAATGTGGAAGAAGTAGTGACTCTAGGCAACCTAAATGGGAGCACCAAAGGATTGTGGTTTATTTTCCACACTTACTACAGTGCATCGTATTGTATTCAGTCAAATCTATTTCCATAGGGCTTTTTTTCCCCTTCAGAGTGCCAAGACAAACAATAGATCAATGTAAATATGTATGGAATCTGGCATGGTAAATGTCTGGAAGACTATGCTGTACACACCAAGACATTTTCATGAGAAGATTTTGACATATTTTTACTCTGTAGTATCAGGTTAATCACAACATATGTTGATTGATGCCTTATGGCAACAAATCTCCTCTAGGAAGCATTTCAGAATATAATGTGGAGTTTCAGAGACGCATGAAATAGTAGTATAATGAGGCAGAAGGAACTAATTTTTAGCTGCAACTGCCTCCAGCTAAGCATGCATTCTTTATACGTATACACTTTAAAAAAAGTAATTAAAAAAAAAGAGAAAAATATAATGTTAAAGACTCATGAAAGTATCAATGCATTCAAAAAACCCATTACTGTTTTAGTGTCTTGTCCACAGGCAATATAGAAAGAAGAAATAATCCAAGGAAATTGAATAGGCTGATACTGCTCACTGGACCTAAGAATCATGGACTATATAATCACACAAAGCAACAGTGTTTTCTAACATTCTTTCAGAAATTCAACAATACTGTTTCCAGATTATTCTTTCCACTTTCCTGCATGTAGGGATGCTTATTAAGGCCTTCTTTTTTCGATCTGATGCTGTGTGATATTCCCCCGCATACTCAGGCAGTCCGGAATTTATATATTCTCTTTGTAATGATGGACTTTCCTATAGAAAGCCTTAATTAATAGTAGGAATAAGTAACATGGAAACATTATATTTTTCATAACATTTACTTATAAGCAAATATGAATTATCAAGATATATTGTCTCTCATAGAATTGGATAACTACAACACAGGCAAAGAAAAGCTGCATTAAGAGTGCCAATTTTACCTGTTGACATGGACTAGTTTTAAAATATAAACTAGGAGCAAAAATGAAGGGTGGAAAACAAATCAGCTCAGCAGTGCAAAAAATTAATTACAGCTAAAAGAAGATGGACGTTTATGAATGCTCAAGTCTTAGCTGAAGTACCTTCATTGCCATGAGGGGAAAAGTGTTAAATTTTAGCACTGACAGTGCATATCTGCCATTTCCCCCCTTGGCAGCTTTTTTATATATTAATCTACCATTAGCGGCTGGAAATATTGTTCTAATCTTTTTCTGCTTTTCTATTGTGTACTTAGTTCTACATATAGGATTATGCTGTTTTACAGATCACAATTACAGATTACAATGCACACAAAGCTTCCTAAATATAACTGCCACGAGTATGCAGATTTTTCAATCTCTTAAAACACTGAATTTCATACATAAGAGAAATTCAAATGTTTCCTCATGTTCCCTGTCTAACAATGACTTCATGTATAAAGTTAAACTGAAATAACCTGTTCGTAATTTGCATGCTATCAATTTGCAGGTATGTTGTACAGTGGTTTTACATGTTGTACTTCCGAAGTTGTTGCTTTACCTGACTTTTTTCCTGATTTTAGACTCTCTGTGGAATTCTTCCTCCTTGTCATGGTTTAAGCCCAGCCGGCAACCCAGAAATCATGCAGCTGCTCGCTCACTACCCTCTTTCCTCCCCCAGCTCCCGGAAGGATGGGGAGGAGAATCAAAAGAATGTAACTCCCACAGGTTGAGATAAGAACAGTTTAGCAACTAAGGTATAACACAAATCACTACTGCTACCACCAACAATAATAATGATAAGGGAAATAACAAGGGAAGAGATTACAACCACTCACCACCCACCAACCAATACCTAGCCCAACCCGAGCAGCGATCTACCCCTTCTGGATAACTGCCCCCAGTTTATACGCTGGGCATGACGTGCTGTGGTATGGAATACCTGTTTGGTTAGTTCGGGTCAGGTGCCCTGTTTCTGCTTCCTCCTGGCTTCCCCTCCTCCCTGGCAGAGCATGAGACTCACAAAGTCCTTGGTCAGACTAAACATTACTCAGTAGCAACTAAAAACATTGGTGTTATCAGTGCTGTTCCCAGGCTGAAAGTCAAAAACATAGCGCTGCACCAGCTTCTAAGAAGGAAAAAAATGACTGCTACTGCTGAACCCAGGACACTCCTCATGATCAGATTTCTGTCATGTACCGTTAAACTGTGTCAGGGGATACATACAACAAATTAAGTATTATATCTTTCTAAGCTTCTTTCTAAGAACAAACCCACAGTGACACCTGTCCTTGATGGGCACCCTTACTGGATCACAGGCACTACAGTCCCAATTTCCCTTATTTACTTATTCTATGCCTATTAGTCTGCATTCCTTTGGTACAACAAAACAGCTTTAAGATGAACGAGAGCAAGCCATTTCGACCTTTCTCCTGTCCCTTTGTGTACTATCCTCCAGCTTTGCTTTTAGAGGAAACTATTGACAGGAATCACAGAACCACAGGCACAGAGAGACGTTGAGGTGGAAAGGTCCTTTTGAGAATCATCTAGTCCAAGTGCCCTGCTCAGACAGGGTCAGCTACAGCAAGTTGTTAAAGGACCTGTCCAGCTGGGCTTTGAATATCTCCAAGAAAAGTACTCCACAACTATTCTGGGCAGCCTGTTCCCAGGGAAGAGTGCCCTTCCTCAACCTGCTGGCAATGCTACTACGAAGCTATTTACATTCTTTCCTAGAGGGACACATTGCTGGCTTATGTTCAACTTCATGTCCAGCAGCATCCCAAGGCCTTTTCTTCAAAGACAGTTGGCTTCCAGCCCATACTGACGTGTTAGATTGTTTCTTCCAGATGCAGAGCCTTGCACTTTCCCTTGTTGAACTTTATAAGGTTCGTGTCAGCCCAAGTGAGGTTGGATGGGGTTAGAGCAACCTGGTCTAGTGGAAGATGTCCCTGTCCGTGACAGTGGGGTTGGAGCTAGACAATGAAACTTTAGGTAAATTTGCAATGAAACACCATAGGAAACAGTTTAAACAATATTGTTTGTCCAAATCTAATAATTTAAAAATGGTGTCTTTATAATAAAATATTATCAATTAAATAATATCTGTAAAAGCCTTAAAAAATAATTTAAGATTGGTGAAAGACATCTACAGAATTAAAGCAATTGTTGAGAGTTTTAAAAAGCAGCATTTTTCTTTTAGGTTGAAAGTAAAAAGATTGGCGGTTTTAATTACACATTGTGAAGGAATAAAGATTCATTTGTGAGTCCCCAATTTTTTTTTTTCTCAGCTTTTTTTCAAGTAGACATTGAGAACAATTTTTCTTGTCATAGAGTGATTTGGCTTTTTGTCCTAGTTTAAGGTCCAAGAAGAATAAATGTAAATAAAAAGCCATAATAAAGGCTATCTGTTGTTTTCTAAATACCAGAGGATCTGGACAACGTATGTAGTGAAGGGTCATATCGTTTCTCCTTTCAAACAAAATCACTGTTTATATTTATACATTTGTAGTGATAGGACATAAGTCCTTTGCAAATACATTCACTATTAGAAGAGGTTTTCACATTTTATTCCAAATAGTTGTGTTTCTGCTTACCAAGAATTTTCTGGCAAAATGCAGAATCCTTTAAAAAAGTACATTAAAGAAAAAGATAAATATGTTCTCTGTTGTTCTAGATACAACTCTTTCATAAACCATTGCAAGCAGTTGTGCACATAAGAGAAAGCACTGTACTTATTTAACAAACTGTTACAATGCAATTCACTTCCTTTAAAGTGAGCGCAACTGTTGGCTTCTTAGAAGGAGGAATGGCTAAGGCCTGAGAAAGAAACAACAAGCATTGATGAGTCTGCCTAAAGCACTAATACTAATGGGCAATCAAACATTTCTGTGGAAGAAAGTTTCCTTTGTGTTGGAATATGTGCTTCTGAGGGAATGGAACTATGCACAGTTTACAGTAAGACATCATGCAGGAAAGCAATCCGGAATTGACTCTTCCCTTCCTGATGCTGTGATTGCCTCCTTTCTGCTACTTCTGACATGAGATTATTTAGAAGTGCCCTTAGAGGCAGAGAGGCATTCTTTATCCATGCTGTTTTTTGATTTCATAGAATCACAGAACAGTTAGGATTGGAAATGACCTTAAAATGATCTATTTCCACCCCCCCTGCCATAAGTAGGGACATCCCACACTAAACCATGCCACCCAAGGCTTCGTCCAACCTGGTCTTGAACACTGACAGGGATGGAGCACTCACAAATTCCCTGGGCAACCCATTTCAGTGCCTCACCACTCTAACAGGAAAGAATTTCTTCCTTATATCCAATCTAAACTTCCCCTGTTAAAGTTTTAAACCGTTTACCTCTTGTCCTGTCACTACAGTCCCTAATGAAGAGTCCCTCCCCAGCATCCCTATAGGCCCTCTTCAGATACTGGAAGGC